>WNWK01012952.1:17500-57382 GCA_009830355.1 Cherax destructor
ACTGTACTCAACAATATCTCCTCAAACATCTGTACTTAGTTATGAGTACTCAAGTGTGTGTACTCAACTCTCTTAACTAATGCCTCTGGGCTTCCCACAATTCGTCTTTAACTTTTGGATCTCGTAACTGATGTTTCAGTTAAGTAACTGACTGGTATGCTTCGTCTATATGACCATTGCTTTTGGCTTTTACTTCCATTATTTATTTTTCACACCGGCGGTCTTCCAAAGAAGTAGGGGGTGACTCGGAAAAGAAAAAAATGATTTCTCCATCATGCACGCAATTGCTGTCTTGACAAAAGAGTGCCGACATCACACTTCAGATGCCACTCCAAACCTTCAGAGTGAAGGAGCTATACTTCTTTCTCTGAATCTCTTCATGAATGTTACCTTGCTCACACTCCAACAGCATGTCAAATCATAAAAAAAACACCTGCCTCCACTCACTCCTACCTAACGTGCTCGGACGGGCCTATAGAAAGCCCAAATCCCAAACACAAAACTCTCAAGTAAAAGGACACAAGTGCAACTAAAGTGACATATTATTGTAACAACGTTTCGCTCTCCAGGAGCTTTGTCAAGCCGTTACAAACAATACATGGACACAGAGGGTATATATAAGCTTCAGAGGGAGGTGTAAGGCACAATATAATCGTTGCAGAAGAAGCAGTAGTTGTAATACTAGTAGTAATACACGAAGCTTCCTTCATTTTGCTTAACTGTGTTAGAAATAGCGATTAATGATGATTCAAGGCAATTACATGCAATTACATCTATGGAAATTAGGTTATTTAATCACTAGTCTGGCGTCGTTGAATTTCATGAGGTGAGTGGTGGAATTCCGGTGTTGTATGCAGGTGTTGTTAAAGGTATCGTTTTGACATGCATTAATGTGTTTATTAAGACTTCTTTCGAGGTTTCTTGCTGTTTCACCTACGTATATTCTGTTTCAGACGAAAGAAAACAGGGGGAGGTTAAAGAGATTGAGAACATCATCGTTGTAACAGGAGTGGACACAACCTACCTGACAAATTTTCAGAGATTTGGGTGATACTCAAGGGACAAGAACCACACAATCAAATTGACATTCAAGACAGAAATGGTGCAGAACAAGATCCTACAGCAGAAACAACTGTGAAGGGTTCCCAAAAATACCAGCAACTGTACCTCGACCTCGACAGAACACAAAAAACAAGGGAACATGTGGAGGAATGTGCTCCTACGATATAATGAACTGTATTGCTAATACTTAGCTTATTGATGAATCCAAGAAGTTGCAGCCATCCCCGACTTCTTCACAGAGGATACATTCATGGCCTCATTCTCCACTGGGCTGTATGGTAAATACAAATGTGGTTAATTATAATATATTGCCCCAAAGGAGTGTATGCCCATATCTTCAGTCATTAACTCCAGACTGATTTAACCCTCACATGTTTGGACTTAAAAGTCCACGCATAACCGCAATCAATAGGTAAATTTTGATGCTCTTGACCTACAAGAACTGCGCAGTCCTCTGCCTGACAAGAACATAAAAACATATCTTGCTCGTGTAACGTGAGCGATGGTGTTGACTCCACCATATACGGCGGAAATGCTGTCTTGATTGTAGAATGCCGCTGATGAGTCACCGTCTTGTTTCGATGGAATTCACTTGCGATTGTCTCTACGTTTGTCTTTTAGCAGTAATAAGAAGCTGCGCACACTTCTGAATATACCGCGATTTTATTCACTAAACGTGCTGGAACAGAGTTCTTATCTTATTTCCCGACGTTAGTGGAGATTAAATTTGAATAACGGACGCTTATGACTAATGTCTTTGTTGAGTTAAACCGCGCCATAGCTCCCGTCTTTCTGTGGCCGTATGACCCGTTCAGAGGCCGAATTCAATCTAATCCTCGTGGTGCCTCTTGCAGCCTCGTGGTGCCTCGTGGGGCTTGTATCTCTGATATCAGCATAATTTCAACAATTGCTACATGCTGCTACAAGTGGCAATTAAAATGTTTGTGTTCTCTAAATACTTTGATCACTGGAACACATGATTGTAAATTCAAGTGTAGAAACTAATACAACAGTTTACCATAATTTTCCTGTTACGGCAAAGAGTTACATTTATCTCAAATGTCTATTAACTCACATATACACTCGTTGCTACTTGGTCAGACAACGTGACACACTGTGGTCAGTACATCTGGTATGATTTAATTTGTTTTTCGCAACCAGACTCGCTTCGTCTGGCCCCTTCCTAAGGGCGGAAAGGGTGGGGCCCTTAACAAGGGTAGAAAGGGCCCATACCCCCCCCCCCCTTTGGAGAATTTTCTCCACAGAACAACTGAAAAAGTGTCGAAGGTGCCAGAGGTAGTAAGGGATAACAGGGCAGGTACCGACAGTCAGGCGAGTGCAGCCTTGGGGAGGAACAGCAAACAAAACTGCCCACAGAACCCTATACCATTACCATCCCACACCAGCCAAACACAATAACCAGAACTGAGCCACACTTCACACCAACAAAGTCCCCCACAGTATTAATACCAACACAGCAACAGTCTACCATAATGTCCAGATTTGCCTACCACACCCACAGCCTGCATCAACCCCTCCCATCCCCCGAACACAGTTCTTTAAATGAAGCTGAATGTATGGTACACCAACATGGATGGAATTGCAAATAAGAGTGAGGAATAACAGGGAAGAATCACTGAGACATCCCCAGACATCATAGCCCTCGCAGAGACAAAGATACAGGGATGATAACAGATGCAATCTTCCTATAAGGATATCAGATCCTGAGGAAAGACAGGGAAAACAGAGAGGGGAGGAGGATAAGTTGCATTGCTCATCTAAAACCAATGGAGTTTTGACATGGGAGGACTACTCAGTGGTGTAGCGGATGACTACATAGTAGGAACACTTCAAACTGGGGGGTCTAAAAGAGATGATAGCAGTGATGTACAACCCACCACCGAACAGCAGGAAGCCAATATGAAGAATACGAAGAGAGGAACAAAGTGATGGTGGACACACTAGCTGAGAATGCTATAAGGGCCCACATGAGAAGGGCAAAGTTACTCAACATGAGGGATTTTAACCAAGAGGAGATTGACTGGCAAAATCTGGAGCCACATGGGGACCAGAGACGTGGAGAGCCAAGACGCTGGAGGCAGTGCTGGAAAACTTCATGTGTCATGTTATGGACACATCCAGAGTTATTATGGAAACGATGGACCAGCAAGGCGGGACCTCATATTCACCTTGAACAGTTCAGACATAGAGGATATAACACACAAAAGGCACCTAGGCCCTAGCGATCACGTGGTACTGAGTCTCAATCCATAGTAGAGTTAACAATAAACAGTGAAGCAGTATGAAAAGGACGGGAGAAGCCAAACTTCCAAAAACGGGACTACACAGGCATGAGACAATTTCTACATGAGGTGCAGTGGGTAAGCGAGCTAGAAGGAAAGATAGTAAATGAAATGATGAAGTTCGTACCAAGGGGCAACAGAAACAACGGGATGACAAGAGTGAGCCCATCTTTTACCTGGATGTGTGGAGAGGCCAATACCAAGTATGCTAGAGCATGCAAAAAGTATAGAAAGAAAAGAACCCAGGAAAACAGGGAGCTGAGCCGAAGAGCCAGAAATGAATATGCATGGATAAGGAGAGAAGCCTGGCATCAATACGAGAATGACATAGCATGAAAAGAAAAATCTGACCTAAAGTTGTTATACAGCCACATCAGGAGCATAACAACAGTCAAGGACCAAGGACCATGTAATCAGGGAATGACCAGGAAGTATGTAAATAGCTCAGCTCACGATTCAGGGAGATATTCACAGTGGAAATAGAGAATGCTCCCAGCAAACCGAGTTGGTAGGGAGCACCAGCAAGTGCTGGACACAATGCACACAACCAAGAAGATAAAGAATCTACTAGAGGAACTAGATACCTCTAAGGCGGTGGGCCCCAGATAATATTTTTCATTGGGTCCTGAGAAAGGGAGCAGATACAATGTGTGTGCCACTAACAACAGCTTTCAATAAATCTATTGAAACAGAGCAACTGCCTGAAGTGTGGAAGACAGTAAATGTAATTCCGATTTTTAAGAAAGGTTGCACTAAATTACAGACCAGTGTTGCTGACATGTATATTATGTAAAGATATGGAATAGGCTCATACATGACAACCAGCACAGCTTCAAGATGGAAAATTCTGTGTCACAAACTTATTGGAGTTCTACGACAAGGTAACAGAAGTAAGACAGGAGAGAGAGGGGTGTGAATACTTTCGGCACAGTGCCACACAAGAGACTCGTTGAAAAGCTAGAGAAGCAGGCAGGAATAGGAGGGAAAATACTGCAATGATCAGGGAATACCTCTGACGAGGTGTCAGAGTGGGTGCATATGTCGAGTGGGGTTCTATAAGGGTAAGTCCTAGGTTCGGTGCTCTTTCTTGTATATGTGAATGACATGACGGAAGGGATAGATTCAGAGGTGTCCCTATTCACAGATTATGTAAAGCTAATGAGGAGAATAAAGGCGGACGAGGATCAGGTAAACCAACATGGGAACTTGGTCAGGTTAAAGCTTAAAGCTGGAGTTTAACACCAACAAGTGGAAACTTATGAAGCTTGGGGAAGGACAACGAAGACCGCAGATAGAGCACAGCCTAAGAGGTTGAAGGCTGCAAAACTCACTCAAGGAAAGGGATATTGGAGTGAGCATCATACCGAGCACATCTCCTGAGGTTCATATCAACCAAATAACTGCTAAAGCATATGGACGCATGACAAACCTGAGGATAGCGTTTCGACATCTAAACAAGGAGTCATTCATGACACTGTACACCGTGCGTGTCAGGTCTATATTAGAATATGCAGCACCAGTATGAAACCCATACCTTGCCAAACACGTCAAGAAATTAGAGAAAGTGCAAAGGTTTGCAACAAAACTTGTCCCGGAGCTGAGGGCTATGTCCTACGAGGGGTGGTTAAGTGGTGGTGTGCACACATCAGCGAGGCGCGCAGGCGCATAGGTCAGGCAAAATACACCAATATTTTAAGTAAGTTTATGCAGGCATACACAATTAAGTGCATAGATTGCCATACATAGCAGCATAGGTGTAGAGAACCTAGGGTAGAGAAACTAGCATAACCCAAAAAGGCAGACAGTGACTTATTTTATTGCTAAATTAAGGTAGAAGCAGGAAAGTAGGCTCGGATGACAGTAACTTAACGCACACAGCCGGTACACGCACACACGTGTATACATACAAGATCATAAATACACACACACAAGCATGTACGTTCCCTACCCTAGCGTGGTTTAAACAAATACTCAGGATACCCCTATTCCTACCTCCCCCTCTCCTCCTCCTCCTCCTCCTCCCTCTCCTCCTCTTCCTTCTCCTCCTATCCTACCTAATCCTCCTCTTCCTTCTCCTTCTCCGGAGTCTACTAGGCCTACAAACACTGTAAATGCTGATCCTAACCATCTCACACACTCTCACACACTCTCACACTCTCACACACACTCACACTCTCACTCTCACACACTCTCTCACACCCTCTCTTCCTCACTATCACACTCTCTCACACCCTCTTTCGCACATTCTCTCACTCTCTCACACTCTCTCACGTTCTCTCACACTCTCTCACATGTAAATGACATGACGGATGGGATAGACTCAGAAGTGTCTCTGTTCGCAGATGATGTGAAATTAATGAGGAGAATCACATCGGAAGAGGACCAAGCAGGACTTCAAACAGACCTGGACAAGCTTGACATCTGGTCTAGCAACTGGCTTCTCGAATTCAATCCCACCAAATGCAAAGTCATGAAGATCGGAGAAGGGCAAAGAAGACCGCTGACAGAGTACAGGCTTGGCGGACAAAGGCTACAAACCTCGGCAAAGGAGAAAGACCTTGGGGTGAGTATAACGCCAAGCACGTCTCCGGAGGCACACATCAACCAGATAACTGCGGCAGCATATAGGCGACTGGCAAACCTAAGATTAGCGTTCCGTTACCTTAACAAGGAATCGTTCAAGACACTGTACACCGTGTACGTCAGGCCCATACTAGAATATGCAGCACCAGTCTGGAACCCACACCTGGTCAAGCACGTAAAGAAACTAGAGAAAGTGCAAAGGTTTGCAACAAGGTTAGTTCCACATCTCAGGGGTCTGTCCTATGAAGAAAGGATGAGGGAAATAGGACAAACAACACTGGAGGAAAGAAGGGTCAGAGGAGACATGATAACGACATACGAAATACTGCGGGGAATCGACAAGGTAGATAGTGACAGAATGTTCCAGAGAGGGAACACAGAAACAAGGGGACACAACTGGAAGCTGAAGACTCAGATGAGTCAAAGGGATGTTAGGAAGCATTTCTTCAGCCATAGAGTAGTCAGGAAGTGGAGTAGTCTAGAAAAAGATATAGTGGAGGCAGGAACCATACATAGTTTTAAGACAAGGTATGATAAAGCTCATGGAGCAGGGAGAGCAGAGACCCAGTAGCGGACAGCGAAGAGGCGGGGCCAGGAGCTGAGTCTCGACCCCTGCAACCACAATTAGGTGAGTACAATTAGGTGAGTACACTCTCTCTCACACTCTCTCACACTCTCACACTCTCTCACACTCTCACACTCTCTCACACTCTCACACTCTCTCACACTCTCACACTCTCTCACTCACACTCTCTCACTCACACTCTCTCACTCACACTCTCTCATTCACACTCTCTCACTCACACTCTCTCACTTATACTCACACTCTCTCACTCACACACTCACTCTTTCCCTTTCTCTCTCTCTCTCTCTCCACTTCCTCTTCCTCTTCATCTTCCCCCAGCTCTCTCACTCCTCCCCTACCCCCGTGCTTTTCCAACACTTCCCTTCCCCCTCTCCCCCTGTACCCCTAACCTCCCTACATCTCTCTCCCCCCTGCCGCTGTCCCCTCCCACTCTCTATCCCTATCTCTCACACTCTCACACTCTCTCACTCACACTCTCTCACTCACACTCACACTCACTCACTCTCACTCCCATTCTATCACTTTCCCTCCCTCTCTCTCTCTGTCTCTCTCTCTCTTCTCTCTTTCCTCTCTCTCTCTCCCTCTCTCTTCCTCATCACCTTCCATCCATCTTCCTTCTCCTCCCACATCTTCTCCCTCCTCCCTCCCCCTCTCCCCCTAGCCTTTCTCACACTCCCTTTCCCCTCTCTCCCTGTACCCCCTTGTTTCCCCTAATCTTTCCCTGCCGCTGTCCCCCCTCCCACTTCATATCCTTCTCACCCAGACTTACAACAAAAACCCATCCTCACTCACACACACTCTCTCACTCTAAAAATATATAGGCTTCATTGTGGTAAAATGGGTTACCCAAGAGCAGGGCTGAGAACCAGGGGTCTGGTGGATGAACCTGGGAGGGGAGATTGCGAGGCAGAGCTCACAAAATGGGAGGAAGAGTGGGGAAGGAAGCTAGAAGAGCTTGGCAAAAAAGAGGAAGAAAGGATAGCTGCAGAGAGCGGGAAGTGGGAGCTACAAGCCAGAGCATTAGAAGCTAAGATACAGTGCTTAGAAGAGGAACTGAGAAACCTGAAACAGATAAATAACAGTTCAGACATGACATCATTCACAGACAAGGGGACTGCAGGGAGCAAAGAAGGTATACTGTATGCAAAGGTCCTATTAGACCCACGTGGGGCCCAGGCAAAGACTACATAAGAACATAAGAAAAAAAAAAGAACATTGCAGCAGGCCTACTGACCCATGCGAGACAGGTCTATCACTCCCTGGCTTAGACCTGAATACCTGGATTTAACCCTCTCCGGGTAAACTCCAGGTAGTCAGGTCACTTCCACTTAAGGAAGGAGCACGGCATAAGACCTAGTAGCACAAGGTAGTCAGGTCCAACTCCCACCCACTCATGTATTTATCTAACCTATTTTTAAAACTACACAGTGTCTTAGCTTCTATGATGGTACTAAAGAGTTTGTTACACTCATCCACAACTCTATTACCAAAGCAGTGCTTTCCTATATCCTTCCTGAATCTGAACTTTTCCAACTTGAAACCATTGGTGCGAGTCCTGTCTTGGCTGAATATTTTCAGCACGCTATTTACATCCCCTTTATTTATTCCTGTTTTCCATGTATACACCTCAATCGTATCACTCCTAATTCTACGCCTTTCTAGCGAGTGCAGATTCAGGACCCTCAGTCAATCCTTACAGGGAAGATTTCTGATACATGGGATAAACTTTGTCATCCTCCTCTGTATGTTTTCCAGTGCACTTATATCCATTCTGTAATACGGTGACCAGAACTGTGCAGCATAATCTAAATGAGGCCTAACCAAGGATATATAGAGTTGAAGAACAACCACCTGAGGACTTCTATTATTTATAATTTTTGTAATGAAGCCAAGGATTCTGTTAGCTTTATTGAAAACACTTATGCACTTTTGTCTTGGTTTCAGATTACTGCTAACCAGAACTCCTAACTCCTTTTCGCAATCACAAGTATTAAGATCTACATTATTCAGTTTATATGTGGCATGGCTATTGTCCTGTCCAACATTTAGAACTTTTCATTTGTCTACATTAAACTGCATCTGTCACTTCTCCGACCACTGCATCAGTGTATTCAAATCATCCTGGAGTGCTCTAATGTCCTCATTAGAATGAATTGGACGGCCTATTTTGGTGTCATCGGGAAATTTGCTTATGTTGCTATATATTCCCTCATCTATGTCGTTTATGTAAATTGTGAACAACAAGGGGCCCAAAACTGACCCTTGTGGGACACAACTTGAGACGTGCCCCCATTTTGATTTCTCCCCATTTATGCAAATTTTCTGCTGCCTATTTGTTAATCATGCCTCTACCCAGGAAAAAAATTCTCCTCCTCTGATGTAGAACTCTATCGAAAGCCTTACTGAAGTCCATATACACAATATCATATTCATTACGATGATCTACCTCCTCAAACACCTTAGTGAAAAAAGTTAGTAAATTCGTAAGACAGGAACGCCCCTTAGTAAAACCGTGTTGAGATTCATTAATCAATGTATGCCTTTCAAGATGGCTACGAATTGCCTCGGCAATTATTGATTCCATAAATTTACCAACTGTGGAGGTAAGGCTTATAAGAACATAAGAAAGGAGGAACACTGCAGCAGGCCTGTTAGCCCATACTAGGCAGGTCCTTCACAATCCATCCCACTAACAGAATATTGGCAACCAATAGTTAGAAGCTAAGGACCTGTCACCTGGTACTATGCCAGTTTGTAGTGATATATTGAAAAGATTTGCCAAAGGTTTGCTAAGTTCCTCTTACCCATTCCTTTAAAACTCTTGCAAACAGTTCATAAGGGCCTGGGGATTTGTTAGGTTTTAATTTCTCTATTTGTCTCTGAACCATGTCACTAGTTACCCCAATCGAGCATAGTTTATTATCTTCCTGTTCTACATAATTTATTATTTCTGGAATTTCGCTAGTATCTTCCTGAGTAAAAACTGAGAGGAAGTAAGTATTTAAAATTTCACACAAATCCTTATCACTGTCAGTGATCTGACCTGAGTTACTCTTAAGTGGGCCTATCTTGTCCCTAATCTTACTACCTGAAAGAACCCTTTTGGGTTAGTCTTCGAATCCCTTGCGACCTTAGCCTCATAATCCCTTTTTGCTTTTCTTATTCTTTTTTTTTATTTATCTCTTTAATTGAAAATATTGATTCCTTATCTGCCCATCCCCTCTTTTGATACGCCTATATATGCCTCTAATAACAAAAAAAGGCACAATACCGTGACTGGAATAATACACACACAACCCGCACATATAAAAAAAGAAAGAAAAAAAGAGGAGCTTACGACGACGTTTCGGTCCAATTTGGACCATTTACAAAGTCACACTAACACAAAGGACAGGGGGAAGGGGTAATTATAGGCAGGCAGACAGGGGAGGGCACAAGAAAGTGGTGGAGGGGTAATAATGGAGGTAGTAGTGGTAGTGGTAGTAGTAGTAGTGGAGTCAGTCATATTCTAGGAAAGGAGCACTGCAATGAAGCTGGCGGCCCGCATAGGGTAAGGACAAGAACACAGAGGGGGAAAAAATGAAGATAAAATAAAATAAAGGACAAATACAAGTCAAAAGAAAAGAAAGAAAACCCAGAGGAGAAAGGAGAAAGAGGAGAAGGGGAAAGAGATAGAAGGGGAAGGAATCAGGTTAAGTCACGGGTGTTCTGAAGTTTGGAGCATTTAACAATGCAATGGGAGAGGAAAGAATCAACAGAGACAAAGCCAGGGCTAAGATTCATACCGGAAAGTAGTGTATAAGGAAGGATTCAACCAAACGGCGACTGCGAAAGTTGGACGTATGGTAGACAGTTTTAGCAGAAGACCAATCAATAGGATGACTGTGATCTCTGACATGACAGAAAAGAGCATTATTAGTGTCGGCAAACCTAACACTATTTTTTTGCTCCCTAAGTCTGTCAGAAAGAGATCGGCCAGTTTCCCCAAAGTACTGAAGAGGACAGGAGGAGCAAGAAATAGAGTAGACACCAGGAGAATCTATAAAGGGAAAGGAGGTATGAACTAGATTAGTGCGAAGAGTGTTAGTCTGGCGAAAAGTTAGTTTGATGTCTAAGGAACGGAGAGAGATGTTGAGATTAGAGAGACCAGAGATGTAGGGAAGGCAGAGGAGAGGAGAGTTCCCAGGAGTAGAGGGTTTAGAAGAGAAGAAAGTCCGTTTGGCATGAGAGAAAGCAGAGTCTATGATTGGGAATCTAATTCTTCGCTTCCTTTCCTTGATGTTCATGTCCACCACTCAGTTACAGGTTTTGACTTTTCCGTGTACCGCAAGCCTATGCACAGTGGCATGTACATTCACTACTTTTCTTATCATGCTTCCTCTGTCAAGAAAAGTGTTATTATCTCCCTCTTTCTCCGTGCTCTCCGCATTTGTGATCCTCAGTTCCTTGAAGAAGAAATTTCCACTCTACATAATTCATTTTCCCACCTTGGCTACCCTTCCCATTTCATAGACTCTGCTTTCTCTCGTGCCAAACGGACTTTCTTCTCTCCTAAACCCTCTACTCCTGGGAACTCTCCTGTCCTCTTCAGTACTTTGGAGAAACTGGCCGATCTCCTTCTGACAGACTTAAGGAGCACAAAAATAGTGTTAGGCTTGCCGACACCAATAATGCTCTTTTCTGTCATGTCAGAGATCACAGTCATCCTATTGATTGGTCTTCTGCTAAAACTGTCTACCCTACGTCCAACTTTCACAGTCGCCGTTTGGTTGAATCCTTCCTTATACACAACTTTCCCTGTATGAATCTTAGCCCTGGCTTTGTCTCTGTTGATGCTTTCCTCTCCCATCACATTGTTAAATGCTCCAAACTTCAGAACACCCGTGACTTAACCTGATTCCTTCCCTTCTATCTCTTCCTCCTTCTCCTCTTTCTCCTTTCTCCTTTGGGTTTTCTTTCTTTTCTTTTGCCTTGTATTTGTCCTTCTTTACTTTATTTTATTTTCATTTTTTCCCCCTCTGTGTTCTTGTCCTTACCCTATGCGGGCCGCCAGCTTCATTGCAGTGCTCCTTTCCTAGAATATGACTGACTCCACTACTACTACTACCACTACCACTACTACCTCCATTATTACCCCTCCACCACTTTCTTGTGCCCTCTCCTGTCTGCCTGCCTATAAATACCACTTCTACCTGTCCTTTGTGTTAGTGTGACTTTGTAAATGGTCCAAGTTGGACCGAAACTTCGTCGTAAGCTCCTCTTTTTTTTTTAAATGTGCGGGTTGTGTGTGTATATATGCCTCTCCTTTGACCAATGAGATGTTTTAATCTATTGTTCATCCATTTAGGATCATTTTTGTTAGATCTAATTTCCCTACTCGGAACAAAAGTTGTCTGGGCAACTAGAACTACGCTCTGGAAAACGTCATATTGGCAACCAAAACAACTTACCTGACCCATAGTCAGGTCATCCCAATTTAGCCCACCTAGGTAATTTCCAAGCCCTATGAAGTTGGCTAAGTGAAAGTCTGGAACAGAGACTTGATTGCAGTTATATGGGTAATTCCATGATATATTGAAACAAAGTGATTTGTGATCGCTTTCCTCAAGCTCATCATTAATCTCAAGATTATTAATTAGTGATTCTTTGTTGACAAGAACCAAATCAAGCAAGTTGCTACCTCTGGTTGGTTCTGTCACAAACTGTTTTAAAAAACAATCCTGAACCGTATCAAGAAAGTCACTAGACTCAAGATTACCTGTCACATTACTGTGCTCTCTATCCAGGCTTGGGGGCCTGTAAATCACACCCAAAATTAATTTTTCACGACCATCAAGAAACTGTAACCAAAGAGATTCTGTGTCCGCTGTTTCTAATCTTATATCTTGTCTAACACAACAATTTAAATTATCTCTGACATACATCGCCACTCCACCACCCTTCCTGTTGACCCTATCAGTGTGGAATAGTTTATATCCCTGTATGTTGCACTCAGAAGGCATTTCTCTATCTTTCAGGTTGAACCAGGTCTCTGTTATAGCAATAATATCTATATTACCTGCACTTGCAAGTAATCTTAGGTCATCTATCTTATTTCTTAGACTCCTACTATTTGTATAGTAAACCTTAAGGGAGCTAGTCACTCGTTGCCCTCTACTATCTCTCTTTGTTTGTTGATCAATTGCTTTGCCTTTACTAGCAACTTTATTTTGAATATTGTCTTTTAAACATATCCCTGAGGTATCCTGGTAATATCTGCTGTTTCCAACCCTAATACTCCAGTCTGATTGTTTCCCACAAACACTATCAGTTTAAAGTCCTAGACAAGTCTCCAATGACCCCCTCAATCGAATTGGCCAATGCAACCACTCCAGCCCCAGAGAGATGAACCCCATCCCTTGCATACATATCACGTTTGCCATAGAATTTCTCCCAGTTATCAATGAATGGGATTGCAAATTCCTTGCAGTATCTGTCTAGCCAACAATTTATACCAATTGCCCTAGACATCCATTCATTGCCCACTCCCTTTCTAGGCAAAATGCTACATATGACTACTTCTATGGCTGACCTGTACTTATCTAGTATCTCCTGTCTCCTGCCCTTCCCAATGTCATTTCCACCAGCACTAAGACAGATAATGGACTTGTTCCCATTACCTGATATAATATTATCCAACCTGCTTACTATGTCACCAACACCACCTCCTGGGAGGCACACCCTCTGTCTGACCTTCCTATCTCTGTTACAAAAGCACGGTCCATATATCTTACCCGAGAGTCTCCCAGAATCAGAATATTCTTACCTTGATTAGCAGGGAGTCAGTGGTACCTTTAACCTCACTGACCACTGAAGTACACTCGTCCAGGAGAACAGAGAATCGGTTTCCTACCTTCACATCTTCTCTATTAACCTTCCTTATCTTCCTTCTTCCTGAATTGTGAACCACTTGCCACTTACAGCGGCTGCCACTCTCACTGTTAGTAACCATTTCCTCCATACCAGCACCAACCATCTCACACTCACTCCCAAACCCATCTAGGCGAAGCTTCAGCCTCCTATTTTCCTCCTGAAGAAGTAGAACCTCCTTCTTCAACACTTTAATCTGAGATTCTAAAACACTGCAGCAAGCCATGTGTTTGGTAACACCCACGCTAATTCCCAGACAGCTTAGGACAGGTATGACCACACGTGACCACTGACCTCAGCACACTAGGAACAAATGAGAGGTCTGAAGACAATGAAGTAGCTATGCTAAATGCAGGACCTCTAACAGACAACTGCAGTGGCCAGGAACACGTGAGCAGGAAAGACAGACCACTGAGCACAGGGGCTTCAGCCAGGAAAGGGATTGAAGGAAGGAATGCTTACATGGAAGGAACTGAAACATCTCAGAGGATGCAAAGGGAGACACAGTGGGAGGACGAAAGGGAGAGGTTAATTTTTGTCTTCAGGCTCCAGGAAGTTGAAGGGGAAACCTATGAAAAAAAGAAAACAGGAGGAGAAAAAAGCGATTGAAGGTGTCATAAAAGCAATAGATGAAGGCGACATGACCAGGTGACAAATTTTCGGAGAGTTGGGTGGTTTGCAAGGGGAAGAGAACGGCCTCTAAAAAAAAATTTCAAGGGAGAATCAGCTCGAACCATAATCCTGCAGGAGAAAGCACGACTGAGGGACAAACCAGAGTACCGGAGAGTGTACCTCGATCGAGACAGAACACAAGAGGAAAGGACGATACTGAAAGAGAGGGTGCAAAGAGGAAAGGAGGAACTAGAAGAAATGACAAAGATGAGCAGAAGAACCCAGACCCAGATGAAAGGGCAAACACACCCTCCAGAAACACCCACAGAAGGACTCCAACCACGACAACCCCAAGGCAACTGAACAATCTAAACCAGCACCCACACACTGTTCCCTCTCTTCCCAACCCTACAGGAACCCCCCATAAGCCCCTGCCAGGGCTCCCGCTCCTCCAACTCCAATATTCTCCCAGGAACCATAGGTTTAGAAAAGAAGTTGAAGGTTTGGTACACGAACGCAGATGGAATAACGAATAAATATGAGGAGTGGAATGAAAGAATCAATGAGAAGTCCCCAGACATCATAGCACGCACAGAAACGAAACTCACTGAGACAATAGCAGACACAATCTTCCCACTGGGATATCAGATACTGAGGAAAGATTGAAGGACCAGAGGGGAAGGAGGGGTTGCACTGCTCGTAAGAAGACGATGGAGATTTGAGGAAATGGAAGGCATGGACGAGATTAGTGAAAGGGATTACATAGTAGGTACAATTCAGTCTGGGGAACATAAGGTAGTCACTGCAGTGATGTATAACCCACCACAGAACTGCAGGAGGCCAAAAAGAGAGCAACAGAGCAATGGTGGACACACTGGCTGAGGTAGCAAGAAGAGCTCACATGAGCAGAGTAGGGATGTATCGGATGTGAAAAATTTAGATATCCGGTATGCGGATGTGTATACGGATGTCTTACTCATTTTACGGATGCGAATGCAGATGCGGATGTAAGAAATTGTGCGGATGTTCCGCGGATGCGGATGCGGATGTAAGAAATTGTGCGGATGTTCCGCGGATTTCGAATGCGGATGTATATACGGATATCTGTTTGCTGTGAAATATGGATGCGGATGCGCATATGGATGTAAGAAATTGTGTGGATGTTCTGCAGATGCTGATGCAGATGCAAATATCCGATACATCACTAGAGCAGAGCTCGTGCAATTTCAACCATGGGGAGATCGATTGGGAAAACCTGGAGCCACATGGGTGTCCCAAAACATGGAGAGCCAAGATGATAGATGTGGTACTGGAAAACCTCATGCATCAACATGTCAGGGACACTACCAGAGAGAGAGGGGAGGATGAACCAGCGAGACTGGACCTTGTGTTCACCCTGAGCAATTCAGACATTGAGGACATCACATGTGAGAGGCCCCTGGGAGCCAGTGACCACGTGGTTCTGAGCTTTGAGTACATAGAGTTACAAGTGGAGAGGGTAACAGGAGTTGAATGGGAAACGCCGAACTATAAAAGGGGGGACTACACGGGTATGAGGATCTTCCTGCAGGAGTTTCAGTGGGACAGAGAAAATGTAGGAAAGTCAGTAAACGAAATGATGGAATACATAACAACAAAATGCAAGGAGGCAGAGGAAAGGTTTGTTCCCAATGACAACATAAATAATGGGAAGACCAGAACGAGTCCCTGGTTTACCCGAAGTTGTAGGGAGGCAAAGACTAAGTGCACTAGAGAATGAAAAAAGTACAGAAGACAAAGGACCCAGGAAAATAAGGAGATTAGTCGAAGAGCCAGAAACGATTATGCACAGATAAGAAGGGAGGTGACTCACAAAATCGTAATGACACGATTGCAAACAAACCATACCACGGGTTCGAACCTCCACCCGTGGTATAGTTTGGTTAAGAAGGGAGGTCCAGCGACAGTATGAAAACGATATGGCATCGAAAGTCAAGTCTGACCCGAAACTGATGTATAGCCATATTAGGAGGAAGATAACAGTCAAAGACCAGGTGATCAGGCAGAGGAAAGTAGGTGGGGAACTCACAAGAAATGATCAAGAGGTATGTGAGGAGCTCAACACAAGATTTAAGGTGGTATTTACAGTGGAGACAGGAAGGACTCTGGGAAGACAGAACAGAGCGGGACACCAACAAGGAATATATCAACAAGTGTTGGATGACATACACACAACTGAGGAGGAGGTGAAGAAGATGCTCAGTGAACTTGTTACCACAAAGGCGATGGGCCCGGACAACATCTCCCCGTGGGTCCTTAGAGAGGGAGCAGAGATGCTGTGTGTGCCACTAACCACAATCTTCAACACATCCCATGAAACTGGGCAACTACCTGAGGTAACGAAGACAGCAAATGTAGTTCCCATTTTTAAGAAAGGAGACAGAAACGAGGCACTAAACTATAGACCAGTGGCACTAACGTGTATAGTGTGGAAAATATTGAAGAAGATTATCAGGAGGAGAATGGTGAAGCACCTGGAACGGAACAATATTATAAACGACAACCAGCACCGATTCATGGAAGGTAAATCCTGTGTCACAAACCTTCTGGAGTTCTATGACAAAGTAACAGAAGTAAGACACGAGAGAGAGGGGTGGGTGGATTGCATTTTCTTGGACTGCAAGTAGGCCTTCGACACAGTTCTCCACCAGAGATTAGTGCAGAAGCTAGAGGATCAGGCGTGTATAACAGGAAGGGCACTACAATGGATCAGAGAATACCTGACAGGGAGGCCTGTGACGAGTGGGGTCCCACAGGGGTCAGTCCTAAGAACAGTGCTATTCTTGGTATATGTGAATGACATGATGGAAGGGATAGACTCAGAAGTGTCCCTGTTTGCAGATGATGTGAAGTTAATGAGGAGAATTAAATCAGATGAGGATCAAGCAGGACTTCAAAGAGACCTGAACAGGCTGGACACCTGGTCCAGCAACTGGCTTCTCGAATTTAACCCCGCCAAATGCAAAGTCATGAAGATTGGGGAAGGGCAAAGAAGACTGCAGACTGAGTATATACTAGGTGGCCAAAGACTGCAAACCTCGCTCAAGGAGAAAGATCTTGGGGTGAGTATAACACCGAGCACGTCTCCGGAAGCACACATCAACTAGATAACTGCTGCAGCATATGGGCGCTTTTAAAACCTGAAAATAACGTTTCAATACCTTAGTAAGGAATCGTTCAAGACACTGTACACCGTGTACGTCAGGCCCATACTAGAGTATGCAGCACCAGTTTGGAACCCATACCTGGTCAAGCACATCAAGAAATTAGAGAAAGTGCAAACGTTTGTGACAAGGTTAGTTCCAGAGCTAAGGGGAATGTCCTTCGGAGAAAGGTTAAAGGAAATTGGCCTGACAACAGAGGACAGGAGGGTTAGGGGAGACATGATAACGACATACAAAATACTGCATGGAAAAGGCAAGGTGAATAGAGACAGGATGTTCCAAAGAGAGGACACAAAAACAAGGGGTCTCAATTGGAAGATGAAGACTCAGATGAGTCAAAGGGATGTTAGGAAGTATTTCTTCAGCCAAAGAGTAGTCAAGAAGTGGAATAGTCTAGCAAGTGATGTAGTGGAGGCAGGAACCATACATAGCTTTAAGACGAGGTATGATAAAGCTCATGGAGCAGGGAGAGAAAGGACCCAGTAGCGATCAGTGAAGAAGAGGGCCAGGAGCTGAGTATCGACCCCTGCAACCAAAATTAGGTGCGTACGGGCACACACATGCATGTACGCACTAACACACACACAGCCTCTGACCGTTAGGGCCTCTTCCACCCCCTTCCTCCTCCTACACCCCCTCCCTCCTCCTACACCCCCTCCCTCCTCCTACACCCCCTCCTTCCTCCTACACCCCCTCCCTCCTCCTACACCCCCTCCCTCCTCCTACACCCCCTCCCTCCTCCTACACCCCTCCCTCCTCCTACACCCCCTCCCTCCTCCTACACCCCCTCCCTCCTCATCTTCCACCCCTCCCTCCTCATCTTCCACCCCTCCCTCCTCATCTTCCAACCCCTCCCTCCTCATCTTCCACCCCCTCCCTCCTCATATTCCACCTCCTCCCTCCTCATCTTCCTCCTCCTACATCCCCTCCCTCCTCATCTTCCACTTCCTCCTCTCCCACTTCCCATTTCCTCCTCCATACCCTCCCCCTCTTCCTCAGCTTCCTCTTCCTCCTCCTCCTCTTCCTCATCCCCTCTCCCTCCTCCTCTTCTCCTCCTCCTCCCTCTCTCTTCCCTCCCTTGTCTTTCCCTCTCCTCCTTTCCTGCTCTCTCTCTATCCTTTCTCTCCCTCTCCCTTCTCCCGCCATCACTTTCCATGTCCCCTTCCTCCCTCTTCCCTTTACAACTCCCCCACCCCCACACATGCACACACTCCCTACACACACACACACTCTCTCTCTCTATCTCCATCTTCATCTCTCTCTCTCTCTTGCTCTCTCTCTTTCCCTTCTCTCTCTTTCTCTTCTCTCTTTTCTCTTCCTCTCAATCCCTGCCCCCATTCCCTTCTCTTTTCCTTCCTCCCTTCCACCCTTTCCCTCTAGCTCCCATCCCACTCTTTCTCCACCCCCATCTCTCTCCCTCCCTCTCCCCATCTCTCTCCCCCTTACAACCCTCCACCCCCACACACAACTACAACACCTAACCCATTTAAAAAAAAGGTGGTTCAGAAGGGAAGTCGAAGGCTCAGACGATCAGATTAAAATGGTTCTGGTAAGGAAGAGCAATGTAAAAGGATGGAATAAGAGTGGGAGAGCAAACTAGGTGAGCCTTCTGCAAAATTGGAGAAAAGGATAAAGGCAGAGCTTTCTGCAAAACTGGAAAAGATTGTGAAGGAGGAGAAGAAGAAATAGGAGTCACAAGTCGAAGCTGCAGAAGCCAGGATAAGAGCCCTCGAATATGAGGTAAATAGGCTGAAGCGAGTTACTGAGCTATTGCCCAGAGGAGACTTAGCATCTGAAGCTGGTAAACCCCTACTGAACGAGGAGTCAAACGGAAAGGAAGGAGACAAAACTTACGCAAAGGCCCTATCACCACACCAAGTAGGGCCAAGGAATGAAGGGGAAGAGCAGTTGGGAGCAGGGATAGTAGTAGGGGAGGGGGGTGAAGATGGAGAGGGGGATAGGTCACAGGTAGAGGCACGACCATGCCACGAAGAGCTACAGGAAAAAATAAGAGACAACAGCCATGTACAAATGGAATCCGGAGACAGAGGTAAAAGGTAATGGGAGGAGAGAGGGAAGTCAGTGTTTATTCATGGGCTTCAGGAGAGCAAGGGGAAGACACACAATGAGGATATGACTGAGATAATAAATTTTCAGAGAATAGGGGGTACTGAAGGGGAGAAATCGTCCGGTCAAACTGATTTTCAAGACAGAAACGGTGCGAAACAGGATCCTACAAGAGAAACCATTGCTGAAGGAATCGTCAACATACAAGAGGGTGTTCCTAGACCAAGACAGAACAAAAACAGAATGACAGCAGCTGAGGGAGAGGACACATAGGCGAAATGGGCTAGGAAGAGAGACAAGGACAGAATCAGCAGAGGACAAGCAGAGCAGGGCAGAGCATTAAGCGCAAGCACACACACAAGCACCACCAGAACCCCACTCCCAAACATACTATCCCATAACAAGCCACAGTCCACACTTACATCCTCCTCCCCACATTATGCTGTAGAATCCCACAGCACACTCACAGACCCCCAAGAACACAGTGTTGGAGAGGAAACTGAAGGTATGGTATACCAATGCTGATGGAATATAGAATAAGTGGGATGAGTGGCACGAAAGAGTCAAAGAGGCATCACCGGACATAGCTCTCTCAGAAAGCAAGCTCACAGGAATGATAACAGATGCCATCTTTACAACAGGATATCAGATCCTGAGGAAAGTCAGAGGGAATAGAGTGGGTGGAGGAGTGGCACTGCTCATCAAAAACCATTGGGATTTGGATGAGCTGGAGAAGGGAGACACTTCAGTCTGGAGGTCCCAAGGTGGTAATTGCAGTGATGTATAACTCACCACAGAACAGCAGGAGACCAAGGCAAGAGTATGATGAGAGTAATAGAGCGATGGTGGACACACTGTCGGAGGTTGCCAGAAAAGCTCATGTGAGCAGGGCAAAGCTGCTGATTATGGGTGACTTCAACCACAAGGAAATCGATTGGGAGAACCTGAAGCCACATGGGGGCCCGGAAACGTTGAGGGCTAAGATGATGGAGGTGGTACTGGGAAATCTCATGTACCAACACATAAGGGACACTACCAGAGAGAGAGGAGAGGATGAGCCAGCGAGACTGGACTTAGTGTTCACCTTGAGTAGTGCAGATATTGAGGACATCACATATGAAAGATTCTTCGGGGCCAGTGATCATGTGGTTCTGAGATTTGAATACATAGTAGAGCTACATGTGGAGAGGGAAGAAGAAGAGCAGGACGAATGAAGCCAAACTACAAGAAAGAGGACTATGCAAGCATGAAGAATTTCCTTCACGGGGTTCAGTGGGACAGAGAACTGGCAGAGAAGTCAGCAAACGAGATGAAGGAATATGTGACAACAATATGCAAGGAAGCTGAAGAGAGGTTTGTACTGAAGGGTCGTGGAGGTTCCAGAGCCTCCACGACTACGGTGCTCTTCACACTAACTCCAAGGCTGAGGGACTGATTACCTCATCTTATGTATATAGTTATTCTGTCTTCAAATTATGTCCTAGAATTTGTATTGACAAAGCCACTGGATGGCGAAACGTCTACAATAAAGATACCCAGATGTTGCACATGTGCCTTAATTTCATCAAGTTTGCCGATGACACCAAAATAGGCAGACGAATTCATTCTCACGAGGACATTAGAGCACTCCAGGAAGACTTGAATAGACTGATGCAGTGGTCGGTGAAATGGCAGATGCAGTTTAATATAGACAAATATTTAGTTCTAAACATTGGACAGGAAAATAACCATGCAACATATAAACTAAATAATGTAGATCATATTATTACTGATTGCAAAAAAGGATTTGGAAATTCTGGTTAACAGTAATCTAAAACTAAGACAACAGTGCATAAGTGTTCGCAATAAAGCGAACATAATCCTTGGCTTCATATCAAGAAGCATAAATAATAGGAGTCCTCAGGTTGTTCTTCAACTCTATATATCCCTGGTTAGGCCACATTTAGATTATGCTGAACTGTTCTGGTCACCATATTACAGAATGGATATTAATGCAGTGGAAAACGTACAGACGAGGATGACAAAGTTGATCCCATGTATCAGAAATCTTCCCTATTAGGATAGACTAAGGTGTATAAATGGAAAACAGGCTAGACATTTTTAGCGTGCTAAAAATATCCAGCCAAGACAGGACTCGCAGCAATGGTTTTAAGTTGGAAAAATTCAGATTCAGGAAGGATATAGGAAAGCACTGGTTTGGTAATAGAGTTGTGGATGAGTGGAACAAACTCCCGAGTACCGTCATAGAAGCTAAAGCGTTGTGAAGTTTTAAAAATAGGTTAGATAAATACATGAGTGGGTGTGGATTAGACATGACTAGCTTGTGCTACTAGGTCAGATGCCGTGCTCCTTCCTTAAGTGAATGCGACCTGACCTGACTAGGTTGGGGCATTAGCTTAAGCTGGTGGGAGACTTGGACGTGCCTCGCATGGGACAGTAGACCTGCTGCAGTGTTCCTTCTTTCTTATGTTCTTATGACATCTCATTCTCTCATTTTTTTCCCTGTATTTAAAGAGAAGGTGAGAAGTATCATTTATAATATTGTTCACCTTTCTGTTGTTCATGACTTCTGAACATTATTGACAGGTGTATTGACAACCATTGTGTTCTTCCTCCTGCCTGTCTTACAGTCTTCCTGTCTTCACTAATCATTGCCTGATTTCCCTCCGGTAAGGCCGAGAAGTAAGGGAACTGTTTTCACAACAGAAATATACGTAGAATAAGCAGAGCTCTAATGCGGACGGAGGATCAAGCCTACACTACTACTACATGAATCTCTTATACAACTTTCACACTTTAGGTAAAAGTCAACTGCAAGTGACCATGAGACACCACTACACACTGTTGTAGATACTGTCACGCTGTTGTTGATACGGTCACGCTGTTGTAGATACCGTCACACTGTTGTAGACGCTGTCACGTTGTTGTTGATACTGTCACACTGTTGTAGATACTGTCACCCTTTTGTAGATACTGTCACTCTGTTGTAGATACTGTCAAGCTGTTGTAAACACTGTCACACTGTTGTTGATACTGTCACATTCTAGTAAATACTGTCACACTGTTGAAGATACTGTCACGCTGTTGTAGATACTGTCACGCTGTTGTAAACACTGTCACACTGTTCTTGATACTGTCACACTCTAGTAGATTCTGTCACGCTGTTTAGATACTGTCACACTGTTATACATACTGTCACACTGTTGTATACACTGTCACACTGTTGTAGATACTGTCACATTTTTATAGATACTGTAACGCTGTTGTAGATACTGTCACGTTGTTGTAGATTCTATCACACTGTTATTGACACTGTCACGCTGTTGTAGATACTGTAGCGCTGTTGTAGATACTGTCACGCTGTTGTAGATACTGTCACACTATTGTAGATACTGTCACGATGTTGTAGATGCTGTCACACTGTTATAGATACTGTTATGCTGTTATAAATACTGTCACACTGGTATACATACTGTCACACTGTTGTAGATACTGTTGTGGAGTAATGTGCTCCTAAGATAATGTACTGTAAAGCTTGCTACTTAGCTTATTTGTGAATCCAAGAAGTCGTAGCCATCCCCGACTCCTTCACAGGGAAGACATCCATGGCCTCATTCTCCACTGGGCTGTAATATAAACATCAAGTGTGAATTATTGCCCAAAGGAGCATATGCCCATATTTCAGTCTTTGATGGACTGAAAGGCGGTTTACTCACGTGTTTGGACTTAAAAGTCCACGCATAACCGCCGTCAATAGGTAAATTTTGATGTTCCTGACATACAAGAACTGCGCAGCCCCCTGCCTGACAAGAACACAAAAACATACCTTGCTCGTGTAATGTGAGTGATGGTGTTGATTCCACCATATACGGCGGAAATGCTGTCTTGATTGTAGAATGCCACTGATGAGTCACCGACTTGTTTCGATGGAATTCACTTGCGATTGTCTCTACGTTTGTCTTGCAGTAAGAAGCTGTGCACACTTCTGAATATACCGCGATTTTATTCACTAAACGCACTGGAACAGAGTTCTTATCCGATTTTTCGACGTTAGTGGAGATTAAATTAGAATAACGGACGTGTACGACTACTGTATTTGTTCGGTTATACACCGCGCCGTAGCTCCCGTCCTTTCGGTGGCAGTATTCAATCTAACCTCTCGTGGCTCCATGGGGCCTGGCATGCTGAGGTCAGCACAATTTCAACAATTGCTACATGCTGCTACATGTGGCAATTAAAATGTTTGTGTCATCTAAATACCCCAATCACTGGAACACATGATAGTAAATTCAAGTGCAGAAACCAATACAACAGTTTACTGTAATCTTCCTGTTACGGCAAAGAGTTACATTTATCTCAAATGTCTATTAACTCACATACACACTCGCTGCTACTTGGTCAGACCACGTGACACACTGTGGTCAGTACATCTGGTCTGTATTAAGTTGTTTTTCTCAACCAGACGTGCCTCGGCTTGCCCCTTCCTAAGGGCGGAAAGGGTGGGACCCTTAACAAGGGTAGTCAGGGTGCCTACCCCCCCTCCTTTGGAGAATTTTCTCCACAACTGTCACACTATTGTAGATACTGTCACGATGTTGTAGATGCTGTCACACTGTTATAGATACTGTTATGCTGTTGTAGACACTGTCACGCTGTTGTAGATTCTGCTACACTGTTGTAGATACTGTCACACTGTTATAGATATTGTCACACTGTTATAAATACTGTCACACTGTTATAAATACTGTCACTGGTATACATACTGTCACACTGTTATAGACACTGTCACACTGTTGTAGACACTCACACTGTTGTAGGCACTGTCACACTACCTCAGTGTTAAAGTACCACTACACACTGTTGTAGACACTGTCACACTGTTGTAGACACTGACACACTGTTGTAGACACTGACACACTGTTGTAGACACTGACACACTGTTGTAGACACTGACACACTGTTGTAGACACTGTCACACTGTTGTAGACACTGACACACTACCTCAGTATTAAAGTACCACTGCACATTGTTGTAGACACTGACACACTGTTGTAGACACTGACACACTGTTGTAGACACTGACACACTGTTGTAGACACTGACACACTGTTGTAAACACTGATACACTGTTGTAGACACTGTCACACTGTTGTATACACTGTCACACTACCTCAGTGTTAAAGTACCACTGCACACTGTTGTAGACACTGACACACTGTTGTAGACACTGACACACTGTTGTAAACACTGACACACTGTTGTAGACACTGACACACTGTTGTAAACACTGACACACTGTTGTAGACACTGACACACTGTTGTAAACACTGACACACTGTTGTAGACACTAACACACTGTTGTAGGCACTGTCACACTGTTGTAAACACTGACACACTGTTGTAGACACAGTCACACTGTTGTAGACACTGACACACTGTTGTAGACACTGTCACACTTGTAAACACTGACACACTGTTGTAAACACAGTCACACTGTTGTAGACACACTGTTGTAGACACACTGTTGTAGACACTGCCTTACATTGTGAAGACTCGCACAAGTCATTGATTATATCTTACTGAACGTAGCGTCCGAACCCATGACTAAGCAGTCGAAAAAGCAGCAGGCTAGTGCTCTATCCACTGGATTTCCAGTGGAATAATATACTGTCCTGCTAGCCTTACCACTGGCTTTTCAGGAGGTCGAACTCTACTGCGTTCGCTGAGTTGTTTATAATCGCGCCGGTATGATGTCACGAATCAGCAGTCATATGACTGGAGGCAGTACATTCTTCGGTAATTATCGAAGCTGCTATTATACTAGCAGCTGCCGTGGCTGACAAAGAAAACGTTTGAGTGTGAGCAAACAATCCTCACAGAATACTCACAATACTTAGAGAATTATTTTATCTGTGCATATACTGTTCGTAAAGATATACAATACGGGTATACAGTGTGGGAAACACTAGTGTTGTGAAAGACAAAGGAGGGTTCATGGGAGAACATGGGCGAAACAGATAACAGATGACCTTACAGTCTACTGAGAGGCTATAGGGAGAGAACAAGTCTGACTGTGAGTCGACTTTCTCTCTGGTAACGAGAGCAGACGATCCAGCACCATCAAACTTCACACTGGACGATCCAGCACCATCAAACTTCACACTGGACGATCCAGCACCATCAAACTTCACACTGGACGATCCAGCACCATCAAACTTCACACTGGACGATCCAGCACCATCAAAATTCACACTGGACGATCCAGCACCATCAAACTTCACACTGGACGATCCAGCACCATCAAACTTCACACTGGACGATCCAGCACCATCAAAATTCACACTGGACGATCCAGCACCATCAAACTTTACACTGGACGATCCAGCACCATCAAACTTCACACTGGACGATCCAGCACCATCAAACTTCACACTGGACGATCACAACGTGTTGAGAGCTTCGTGTGCACTCACCTATATGTGGATCAAGGGGTCGAGTCACTGATCCTGACCACGACTCTTCACTGGTCACTACTAGGTTCTTTTTCTTCCACCTCCATGAGCCTTATCGTACCTCTTCTTAAAGCTACGTTTGCATCCTGCCTCCACTACGTCACTCTCTAGACTGTTCCACTTCTTGACAACTCCATGACTGAAGAAGTACTTCCTAACATCCCTGTGACTCATCTGAGTTTTCAACTTCCAGCTGTGACCCCTCGTTGCTGTGTCCCATCTCTGAAACATTCTGTCCCTATCCACCTTCTCAATTCCTCTCAGTATTTCATATGTTATCATACTTTCCCTATCCCTCCTGTCCTCCAGTGTTGTCAGTTGGAGTTCCTTTAATCCCTACCCCGTGTGTGTGTGTTTATGAGTCCCTTGGTATGTACCCACGTGTGTGTGCCCATGTTAGTTAGTTACCATTTTGTCCTAGGCACATGTCGATTAGACACTAGGCCTGTTGTATGTGAGTGTGTATGTGTGTGTGTGTAAGGAAACACTTCGAAATGTTTCTGCCCCGCCGGGAATCGAACCCGGGCCCTCTGTGCGTAAAGCGAGAGCCTTAGCCACCATGCCATCGTGGTTGCGTGCGTGTGTTTATGAGTCTCTTCGTATATACCCACTTATGTACCCTACATATGTACCCAATCACTTCGTGCACACTGTCTTTGTGGGCTTAAAATTACTGTCAGTTCTATAACCCTACTTGGGCTGCCACTCCTGCGCGCGCACGCACTAGTGTGTGTGACCCAAAACTATCCTACCGAGTTTATCTTCCTTGCTAAATGTTAAGTGCTGTATGTTTGATAATGACTCCTGAGCAGGGTTTGTGACCCCCAGCTACCAGCGATGCAGGGCCAACCTGATCACTCAACATGCCACATGCTACCACAACATAGGTGTTATACGCCTGGCAGAGGTGTCGTCTGGATCCCGGCTGTTGCGATGGCGCTCGCTGCTCCTGCCCTGGTTCCCCCTCAGTTTCTTCTCTTCAGTTATTCTATTCACATTACCCGTTTGCACTATATACCAGGTGAACACTTTAAGCCCTTATTTTCCACACTTGTTTCAGAAACAGGAAAACATCGAGTTTCAAGAAAAACTGGATATATTCCCTTCAATTTTTTTTCTTTTCTTTCCCCTCACTCTGTTTCACACACGTTCTGTTTGAATATTTAGATACGGGCTTGTGGCAGTGCCACTTACACCCGACACGAGGCCTCCAGCCTCACTCTCCTGGCACTGATTTCACTACTTGTTATTGACTACTCAGGTTGTTCACTGACACTGCCACCTGTCGTGATCCTTGTAATGACCTCGGGGGTCCAAAAAAAACCCCACTAAATTCACGACGAGTAGCATTCGATGCTGTACTCACCTAGTTGTGGTTGCAGGGGTCGATTCATAGCTCCTGGCCCCGCCTCTTCACTGGCCGCTACTGGGTCACTCTCCCTGCGCCATGAGCTTTATCATACCTCTTCTTAAAGCTATGAAAGGATCCTGCCTCCTCTACATCGCTTCCCAAACTATTCCACTTCCTGTGTGTGTGTGTGTGTGTGTGTGTGTGTGTGTGTGTGCGTTGGTCAGACTGATGCTACATATATTAATATTCAGAGTTTGTGTTGATATTGAAACTTTACCTTTACTCTATGAATATATTAATTAAGTATGCCACAAAGTAATGGGATTTTCCTTTGAGGTTTGCATGTGTTCTGATGAGTTAAACACCTGTAATACCAACGTGAGCACCTCACATATGTTGTGATGAATTGAACACCTGCGATACATGTGACGTGAGCACCTCTCATGTGACGTGAGCACCTCACATGTGTTTTGATGAATTACAAACCTGTAATACCAACCCGAGCAGAACACATGTGCCTCTCAGAGCAGGTGGGAATATCCAGGTGAATATTACTTTACGATAATTAACAGGACCAGGTGAAAGATAATTGTGGACTGACTTCGTTATACCTCCTGATTTCGTTATACCTCCTGACTTCGCTGCACCTCCTGACTTCGCTGTACCTCTTTACTTCGTTGTAAGCCCTGACTTCGTTGTAAGTCCTGACTTCGTTGAAAGTCCTGACTTCGTTGTAAGTCCTGACTTCGTTGTAAGTCCTGACTTCGTTGTAAGTCCTGACTTCGTTGTAAGTCCTGACTTCGTTGTAAGCCCTGACTTCGTTGTAAGTCCTGAGGTAGAAACAGTGGATCAGTTGGTGCGGGAGGTGAGGTCAAGCTTAATGGTCCATACCTAATATATTCCTGTGGTGACGTAAATACATTAAAGTGTTTGTAAAACACGTGTTGTGTGTTTTACAAACTGGGAGGCAGTATGTACCTCCCACAGACAATAACCAAGCTGCTGCCCACTAACAGAGTGGCTGCTGCCCACTAACAGAGTGGCTGCTGCCCACTAACAGAGGAGTGGCTGCTGCCCACTAACAGAGGAGTGGCTGCTGCCCACTAACAGAGTGGCTGCTGCCCACTAACAGAGGAGTGACTGCTGCCCACTAACAGAGGAGTGGCTGCTGCCCACTAACAGAGTGGCTGCTGCCCACTAACAGAGTGGCTGCTGCCCACTAACAGAGTGGCTGCTGCCCACTAACAGAGGAGTCGCTGCCGCCCACATACAGATGGCTGACTGATGGATGACTGACTGCTACCCTACATACAGATGACTGACTGCTACCCTACATACAGATGGCTGACTGCCACCCGACATTAAAATGGCTGACTGCCACCCTACATACAGATAGCTGACTGCCACCCTACATACAGATGGCTGACTGCCACCATTAAAATGACTGACTGCTACCCTACATACAGATGGTTGACTGACACCCTATATACAGATGACTGACTGCTACCCTACATACATATGGTTAACTGCCACCCTACATACAGAGGGCTGACTGCCACCCTACATACAGATGACTGACTGCCACCTTACAGATGACTGACTGCCACCCTACATACAGATAGTTGACTGCCACCCTACATACAGATGGCTGACTGCCACCCTATATACAGATGGCTGACTGCCACCTTACAGATGACTGATTGCTACCCTACATACAGACGGTTGACTGACACCCTATATACAGATGACTGACTGCTACCCTACATACAGATAACTGACTGCTACACTACATACAGATGACTGACTGCTACCCTACATACAGATGGTTAACTGCCACCCTACATACAGATGGCTGACTGCCACCTTACAGATGACTGACTGCTACCCTACATACAGACGGTTGACTGACACCCTATATACAGATGACTGACTGCTACCCTACATACAGACGGCTGACTGCCACCCTACATACAGATGACTGACTGCCATCTTACAGATGACTGACTGCTACCCTACATACAGATGACTGACTTCCATCTTACAGATGACTGACTGCTACCCTACATACAGATGGCTGACTGTCACCTTACAGATGACTGACTGCTACCCTACATACAGATGGTTGACTGACACCCTATATACAGATGACTGACTCCTACCCTACATACAGATGACTGACTGCTACCCTACATACAGATGACTGACTGCTACCCTACATACAGATGGCTGACTGCCACCCTACATACAGATGACTGACTGCCATCTTACAGATGACTGACTGCTACCCTACATACAGATGGCTGACTGCCACCTTACAGATGACTGACTGCTACCCTACATACAGATGGTTGACTGACACCCTATATACAGATGACTGACTGCTACCCTACATACAGATAACTGACTGCTACCCTACATATACAGATGACTGACTGCTACCCTACATACAGATGGTTAACTGCCACCCTACATACAGATGGCTGACTGCCACCCTACATACAGATGGCTGACTGCCACCTTACAGATGACTGACTGCTACCCTACATACAGATGGTTGACTGCCACCCTATATACATATGGCTGACTGCCACCTTACATACAGATGGCTGACTGCCACCTTACATACAGATGGCTGACTTCCACCCTACATACAGATGGCTGACTGCCACCTTACAGATGACTGACTGCTACCCTACATACAGACGGTTGACTGACACCCTATATACAGATGACTGACTGCTACCCTACATACAGATGGTTGACTGCCACCTTACATACAGATAGCTGACTTCCACCCTACATAGAGATGGCTGACTGCCACCTTACAGATGACTGACTGCTACCCTACATACAGATGGTTAACTGCCACCCCACATACAGATGGCTGACTGCCACCCTACATACAGATGGCTGACTGCCACCTTACAGATGACTGACTGCTACCCTACATACAGACGGTTGACTGACACCCTATATACAGATGGCTGACTGCCACCTTACATACAGATGGCTGACTGCCACCTTACATACAGATAGCTGACTTCCACCCTACATACAGATGGCTGACTGCCACCTTACAGATGACTGACTGCTACCCTACATACAGATGGCTGACTGACACCCTACATACAGATGACTGACTGCCACCTTACATACAGATGGCTGACTGCCACCTTACATACAGATGGCTGACTTCCACCCTACATACAGATAGCTGACTGTCACCTTACAGATGACTGACTGCTACCCTACATACAGATGGCTGACTGACACCCTATATACAGATGACTGACTGCTACCCTACATACAGATGACTGACTGCTACCCTACATACAGATGGCTGACTGCTACCCTACATACAGATGGTTAACTGCCACCCTACATACAGATAGCTGACTGCCACCTTACAGATGACTGACTGCTACCCTACATACAGATGGCTGACTGACACCCTACATACAGATGACTGACTGCTACCCTACATACAGATGGCTGACTGCCACCCTACATACAGATGACTGACTGCTACCCTACATACAGATGGTTGACTGACACCCTATATACAGATGACTGATTGCTACCCTACATACAGATGACTGACTGCTACCCTACATACAGATGGTTGACTGCTACCTTACAGATGACTGACTGCTACCCTACATACAGATGGTTGACTGCCACCCTACATACAGATGGCTTACTGCCACCCTACATACAGATGGCTGACTGCCACCTTACAGATGACTGACTGCTACCCTACATACAGATGGTTGACTGCCACCCTATATACAGATGGCTGACTGCCACCCTACATACAGATGGCTGACTGCTACCCTTCATACCGGTGGCTGACAACCACCATATATACAGATGGCTGACTGACACCCTACATGATGACTGACTGCCACCCTACATACAGATGGCTGACTGCCACCCTACATACAGATGGCTGACTGACACCCTACATACAGATGACTGACGCCACCCTACATACAAATGGCTGACTGCCACCCTACATACAGATGACTGACTGCCACCCTACATACAGATGGCTGACTGCCACCTTACAGATGACTGACTGCTACCCTACATACAGACGGTTGACTGACACCCTATATACAGATGACTGACTGCTACCCTACATACAGATGACTGACTGCTACCCTACATACAGATGGCTGACTGCCACCCTACATACAGATGACTGACTGCCATCTTACAGATGACTGACTGCTACCCTACATACAGATGGCTGACTGCCACCTTACAGATGAGTTACTGCTACCGTACATACAGATGGTTGACTGACACCCTATATACAGATGACTGACTGCTACCCTACATACAGATAACTGACTGCTACCCTACATACAGATGACTGACGGCTACCCTACATACAGATGGTTAACTGCCACCCTACATACAGATGGCTGACTGCCACCTTACAGATGACTGACTGCTACCCTACATACAGACGGTTGACTGACACCCTATATACAGATGACTGACTGCTACAATACATACAGATGACTGACTGCTACCCTACATACAGATAGCTGACTGCCACCCTACATACAGATGACTGACTGCCATCTTACAGATGACTGACTGCTACCCTACATACAGATGGCTGACTGCCACCTTACAGATGACTGACTGCTACCCTACATACAGATGGTTGACTGACACCCTATATACAGATGACTGACTGCTACCCTACATACAGATGACTGACTGCTACCCTACATACAGATGACTGACTGCTACCCTACATACAGATGGTTAACTGCCACCCTACATACAGATGGCTGACTGCCACCTTACAGATGACTGACTGCTACCCTACATACACACGAAATACATGACTGACCACACACATCATACACGACCACATACAAGCTGACTCCACCTACATACAAGACTGACGCCACCTGGAAGACTGACTGCTACCTACATACAGAGCTAGTACAGAGCTGACTGACATCGGATGGTTGACTGACTATACAGATGACTGACTGCTCTCTACAGCTTACATACATGATGCGCTGCTACTACGATGGCTGCACCCTACATACAGATGGCTGACTGCCACCTTACAGATGACTGACTGCTACCCTACATACAGAAAAAAGAGCTGACTGCCACCTTACATACAGATGGCTGCTGCCACTACATACATGACACTGCCACCACATTATCACCCTACAAGATGGTTGCTGACTAACCAACCTCTACATACAGATGGCTGACACCACCCTACAGATGGCTGACATGACACACATACAGATGACTGACTGCCACCCTACATACAAATGGCTGACTGCCACCCTACATACAGATGACTGACTGCCACCCTACATACAAATGGCTGACTGCCACCCTACATACAGATGACTGACTGCCACCCTACATACAGATGGCTGACTGCCACCCTACATACAGATGGCTGACTGCCACCCACATGTCTGCAGCTTGCAGGAACAGCTTATGGCAGGACATAAACCATTTTAGTCAGCAATGTATAAGTCATAACTGTGTTTATGAGAGAGCAATATTTCTCCGCCATTCTCTGTGTAAGAGACAATAAAACACTGGCCAGGTGTTTCAGACAACTCTTTTTAAAGTTTTTCATCTTTCTAGTTGTACTTTGGTCAAATTTTGTTTAGTTCGATTATACAAAACATGATTATTATTTTTATGTAGACATGGCGAGATTTTCTGTTGATTATGTTTTTAGGTAAATTCACCCAGAGATTTGCAGTTATTTTATGAATATTGGCAGTTCTGAGGTACGTTTAGTTATTTACATATGTTTAGATATTTACATATGTTTAGATATTTACCTATGTTTAGATATTTACATATGTTTAGGTGACATATAGGAATCGCGTCTCTCTATCGCTTAGCAGACGGAGGATCAAGTCTCTACTACATCGTGCGATGAATGACCCACATGGGTTTAGCGCATAACATGAATTAAACATACAAATACATACATTCACAAACACAGAGGCACAGACACAGACAACACACAGACAGGCAGATAGACACACACACACACAAACACACACACACACACACACACACACACACACACACACACACACACACACACACACACACAGCTGGAAGTTGAAGACTCAGATGAATCACAGGGATGTTAGGAAGTATTTCTTCAGTCACAGAGTAGTCAGGAAGTGGAATAGTTTGAGAAGCGATGTAGTGGAGGCAGGATCCATACATAGCTTTAAGAAGAGGTATGATAAAGCTTATGGAGCAGGGAGAGTGACCCAGTAGCGGCCAGTGAAGAGGCGGGGCCAGGAGCTATGAATCGACCCCTGCACCCACAACTAGGTGAGTACACACACAGAGTGTAGAGAGGCCAAAGCTAAAACTGGTTTAAGTTAGAAAAAAATATAGAAGGGAAATAATGGAAGAAGAAAAGAAGCGATCAGAAGAACCAGAACCGAAAATGCCGTAGAACAATAACGTAGAACAGCTAGTACTAGACACTGAGGAGGATCTCTGCTCCATTATGAGTACAATGTCTGAGAAAGTAGTGTGGCTTTGTGTCCCTCCAAGGGGAGATAAGGAGGGACCAGGGACCTGCCTTACAGGATGACAGCAGACTGAGTTCATCAACGGGATCTCAGATAACTGATGGAAATTATGACTGTTAGAGTATTGACATTCTGTCACAATGAGATTGGATATTCACTCTCGCCTTTGCCAGCAACAACTGGTAATAGTGCCAAGACCACAGGGAAGACCCATAGCAGAAGCTGGGGTGTGAGTCTTCAAGTGCTGGGGAGTTAGTCATATAGTAAGCTCCAGTCAGGACACATAATATGTGTTTACTCCAGAGTGTGAGCACAAGGCAGCCTGATTACGAAAACACAGGAACGTCACATTAAAGGATACTCAAGATGTCTGGTCTGGGAAATGAGCTTCACAGTAGTGAATTTTCTGACTTAAGCCAAGATTCATACACTGAGAGTTGGGTTCTTGATATCAGGGGTTATGCAAGGCAACCGTAGTACGTGTATTGAGTGTCTCTTGTAATGAATCAGCGACATTCAGAAACAACAACAGCTCATCAGTAAGCAGAGTAGAAGTGTTAATAGACAACTTATCCAGATGGAAAGACTACAGGGTCCACGCGGGCACATTTGCTCACTTATAGTCCTTATTCCTCCCTTGTATCAATTAAGCAGGCTGCAGTCCGTATAGTTGTGCCCGGCCAGGTGGGCACTTTAGGTAATGTGGTATCATGGTTAGGGCTCAGACATGGTCGTTACTCCTAGAGCGTGTCATGTCTGAATGCTGCTTATGACCCACGTTCCAAGTCCTACTTACTAGTGAGACAGGGTAATGGAACATTTATCTTGGTAACGAATTCAGGAACCAGGTAAGTGTTGGTGTGTTCACTACACTTGTAGTCTTTACAGCCACTGTCGAGGAAGTGTTCAACAAGTGCTTCAGGGGTGCAATTAGACTGGCATTCTTTGGGCAGAATACTAACAGTAATTCTGAATATTAAGTAAGAGTTAAGTAAGTAGTATGCCAGAGAGGAGAATATATATACGACATGAGAAGAGATGAGGAATCTACCGTGCGAGCGAGATACCTAGAAGGCAGATAATATCTCTCCGTGGGTACTGAGAGAGCGAGCCACTATTCAAGGTCTTGAAAAAATTAGTGATACAGAACAACTTCCAGAGGTGTGAAAGACAGCAAATGTAATCCCAGTATTTAAGAAAAGAGAGATATATAGCATTAAACTACAGGCCAGTATTATTGACACGTATAGTATGCTACGCTAAGAGAGTAGATTATAATTTGAAGAGTTGTGGAGCACCAGGAAGGGAGCTCCAGGAAGGGAGCTCCAGGAAGGGAGCACCAGGAAGGGAGCTGAGTCATAAACAACAGCCAGCACGGCTTAGAGATGGTAAATATTATTTCACAAGCCTACTAAAGTCCTACGACAAGTTATCAAAACTGAGAGAGAGAGAGAGAGAGGAGAGAGAGAGAGAGAGAGAGAGAGAAAAAAAAAAAGAAATGTAAAAACTGCATATTTTTTATTGTAAAGAGGCATTTGACACAGTACCACACAAATGTCTGAATCGGAGGCTAAAGGAGCGGTTTGGAACAATATGGGAGGAACAACAATGGACTGTCCGAGAAGAAGTGTCGGAATGACCGCAAATTACGAATACGGTGACTGCTACTCTTTCTTGTTTACGTAAACTAAATTTCGGAAGAGAAAGTCAGAGATATCCCTGTTTGCATATCATAAGACACTAATGAGGAGATTGCAAACAGGAGAGGACCAGGAAAGACTACAAATGGAGCTAGATAGGCTGCAGAACTGCTCTGATAAGTGGCTATTAGCATTTAAGCCCAGCAAATGAAGAGTTATGAAGACTGGGGACGGGTAAAAAAACCGTAAATGGAATACAGGTTCGTGGGACAAAGAGTGTAAACTTCAGTCAAGGAGAAGGACCTTGGGGGAGTATTATACCGAGTATGTTGCCTGAGCTGCCGCAGTAAACGTGCTTCTGGATGATCTAATATTAGTTTTCAGGAACCTAAGCGAGGAGTCATTCACCAACACTATATACAACATTCAAACTCTTATGTAGGAGTCTGTGGCATTAAGTGTGGAACCCGCACATGACCAAGCATTTCAAGAAACTGGAGAAAGTCCCGATGTTTGTAACGAGACTAGTCCTAAGCTAAGGGAGGAATGAACTGTGAAGATAAGTTAAGATGGCTGAAACTGATGATATTAGAAGAAAGAAGTACTAGAGGAGATTTGAAAACAACGTACCGAATACAGAGAGGAAATGATAGGGTGGAAAACGGGAGGTGGGAAACGGGAGGTGGGAAACGGGAGGTGGGAAACGGGAGGTGGGAAACGGGAGGTGGGAAACGGGGACGCGACGGCACAGGTGCTTGTTAAAAACAGATGAGTCACAGGGAAGTTAGGAATATTGTTTTAAGTTCTCAGAAATGTCAGGAAGAGGTATGATCTGGACACTGGAGTGATAATAGGTACGACCACGCTCTTGAAGACACGAGTGAACCCAAGAGACCAGGTAAGAGACGAGCCAGGAGCTGAAGATCGATCCCTGCAATCACATGTAAGTGAGTACACACACACACACACACATTGACGACCATGAAGTAAGCTTAGCTCTCAGCACAAGGCAAGAAAAACATGTAATGACATATAATAAGCGTTATACACGACTAATAAATTTAAGTAATAACTGCTTTTAGAAACCTTACAATGATCACTCAGGTCCTTATACACGATAAGCGTAAGACCTATCAGGAGTATGTAAGAACTTGGTATTAGGAGCATGAAGCACCTACCTAGAGCCCACACTGATCAAGTATTCCAAGAAACTTAAGAAATTCTAAACATTTACAATCAGACTGGTTCAAGTGCTCTGAGCTGACCCACGAGAAGCTAAATTAGCAGACCTTGATGACCTCAGAAGAACAAGAAAACCAGGGAAGGTATTATGACAACCTACCACTTGATCGCTGGAAGTGGCCAAATTGACAGGGACAGACTGCTTGAAAAGGGGACTTCGGGAACATAGAAGTATAAATAGAAGTTCAAGACGTAGATGACTCACAGGGATGTTAGGAAGAACTTCTTCAGCCTCTAGTGAACGAGCGAAGTACATGTTTTCTGTACTAGAGGCTCCTCTTGACAGCCGCCACTCCACTAAGAAACATAATAGATTTGTAGATGCTTAAAATGTTGGAGCTGCTTCAGTGTTGTTTAGCGAGTATGTAAACACAGATCCTAGGCCACTGTCAGTGACTCTCAGATCTCAAGGCCACTGTCAGTGACTCTCAGATCTCAAGGCCACTGTCAGTGACTCTCAGATCTCAAGGCCACTGTCAGTGACTCTCAGATCTCAAGACCACTGTCAGTGACTCAGATCTCAAGACCACTGTCAGTGACTCTCAGATCTCAAGGCCACTGTCAGTGACTCTCAGATCTCAAGGCCTCTCAGGTAGTTCTTTCCTGAACTGATGTGACACATTTCAGGGTGAAAACACAGAAAGGGGTTGCATTTATGTTGTCTTAAGCGCACGGCTTTTTCGGGGGTGGTCAAAGTTGCATGTCCCATCTGTTTTCCAGAAATTCCATCTTTGAACAAATGCATAATATTTGCAGGGCCGGGTTTTTGGTGTTTGCTTTGTTTTTGTGACTGTTTTCCCCTAATGTATTCCCTATTGGTGCGTGTTTTCCTGTCTCATTTCTATTTTCCCAGCACTAGTGCTAACATCCCTTTGTTCCATCTCCACACTGCATTCAGGGCACTGCCCCCGGACAACACTACCCCCTAGGGCACTGTCGTCTAGGACAACACTAGCCCCCCCGGGGCACTGTCCTCCAGGAAAACACTAGCCCCCTCAGGAGAACTATCCTCAGGACAACCCCTAGCACCTTCAGGAGCACTGTTTTCAGACAACACTAGCTCCCTCAGGAGCACTGTCCCCCAGTAAACACAAACACTCAGGAGAACTATCCTCCAGGACAACACCCTCAGGAGCGCTGTCGTTCAACACACCCCCTTCAAACCACCCATCTTATTTTCCCAGCTGTCATACCATGTTGACATGTCTTTTAAAAAAAAGGATCTTTTTGGTGTTCTTGTTTTTTAAAAAGATGAAATTCCCTCATACAGGTGTTCTCTTTTGGACAGACCCAAACATCTTTTGATTTTATGCAAGTTGGTCACTGGTTGAAAATCCTGCATATACCATGGGACCATTGACCACAGAGATTGCAAGCAATCCAGGCCTTTTTTCGTCCTACCCTTTCTACAGACTACACAGATCTTCATGGTGGTGAATTTTAACACCCCCTCCGCCTTCATTCTAATTTTATTAGTGTGGTTTCAAGTCCGTTTGATCGCTTTATTCCCCTTTCGGGTTGAAGGTTTATGCCCCTTTGTATTTTCTAATAACCCCCTTAAGGAAAGATCTGTCTTTTTGGGTATTGTATCTATTTGTTGTAGTTCTGTTTGGGTGTTTAATGGGGGCGTGTAAACCCCGTCACCCCTATGAACCCGGTCAGAGGAGACTGTTTTCAACGATCCGTTTGAATCCGGCCTTCGTTCATGTTGCCCCAGATCCGGCAAACCCGGTTAGTGGATCACTTATTTGGGCGTACCCAAGGTGTTTTAAAACCAAGAAAGGACTCTGGAGTATTTAACAGGTAATTGTTCAGTTTGATTCCAAAAATATAGCTTCGTGATGGGAGCTTCGTCGTTGGTTCACTTGTTCTTGACGATCGGATTAGTGGATCACATTATTTGGACTATCCAGTCGGTATTTTGGACACACATGAAAGGACTACTGGAAGAAAAATTTAAACATAATATGTGTTCAGTTTGATAAAAAAAGTATAACTTGCGTGTTGGGAGCCGTGGCTTCTGAGATGAAGATTACTGGAGGAATATTTGTTTTTCGTTGTGTATATTGCGCCCCGCTGCTAACTGGGTTTAGTGTATTCCCAAACTGTATCTCCTCCATCCAATAAGTACCGTTTTTTGCTAGTTAATGGCTACGCAACCTGAAGGTTTCTGAATGATGACACTAGGTGGATGGTATCACTAAATTTTAGGTCATCACTGGCAGGTTTGAAATTATTAATCGGCTGACCAGCATGGTACCCTTCGTCAACAACTCCTTTCTTGAAGCTTTGGAAATAATTGTTCTAATTCTGGTGCTAAAGTGTTTCTCTCATTGTTTCTTTTATATTCTCCAAAGTATTTACCCCTTTTTTACTGGTGGTTGGTGTTGATTCCCGGGGAAAACTCGGCAGGTCTTTCCAGCGACCCGGCCCTTTGTCTCCCTGGCGTGGGAGTGCGAGACAAAGTCTCCCCTGGGGGGGTACCCCCCAGCGTGGGACCAACTTCCCAGGCCTGCCATATTCGCCCACAAGCGAGGCGGTAGGTGATAGATGCTGGGCCTCTCTGGTCTGCCACCTTCCCCCGCCCCAAAAGGGGGCTGACGGGAAGGGCAGGCCGGGCCGCAGATGGTGCAAACTCCAGCCTTGCCCCCGCCCTGCCCCGAGGCTGGGCATGGTGAGCCGGGTTGTTTCTATTATATTCCTAGTTTCTTTATTTAAAAAAAAAATTTTCTAACTGCCACAGTTCTTATATTATTTTATTATAATAGTAAGGTCTGGTATAAATTATTTTTCTTTTATTTTTTTTGCTATTATTTTACCAAACTCCCCTTTATTTTAGCCTAGAATAACTACCATAGTTCAATAAATTGCATTTGTATAATCTAAAGTCAAATTCAACCCCAAAAACTCTGTCAAATTATATCTCTTAAACAATTGTTAAAATTGTAAAAATCCACTAGTTCCCAATTTAATCTAGTATATTATTAAGTTTAAATATTATCCATTGTTCTCAGGTCTAGTTATGGGAAACATAAAATCATTGATTACAGGAATTGATCCTTGTAGGGAAAATTTTTTTGGACTGCCTCTTGTAAGCTGCACTTAGAGCAAGCACTGTTGACACCAAAAACTCTGAACACTTCTCTCAGACTTTAGTGTTGGACAAATTTCTAGCTAAATTTCAGTCAGGGAATCCCCCACTGCCTACACCATACTGGAGGGTTTTACTTACTTGAAATAATGGCTATGTGT
>WNWK01012953.1:0-7500 GCA_009830355.1 Cherax destructor
GATACACTGAAAGTGACCATGGACGCTACAGTGATCATCATGATACACTGAAAGTGACCATGGACGCTACATTGAACATCATGATAGACTGACAGTATGGATGTTACATTGATCATCATGATAGACTCGTCCAATGTTAGTTTTCTGTGTTGTTCAAGGATTTCTCAGTGTTCAAAGATTTCTGTGTTCAAGGATTTCTCAGTGTTGTTCAAGGATTTCTCAGTGTTATTCAAGGTTTTCTCAGTGTTATTCAAGGTTTCCTCAGTGTTATTCAAGGTTTTTACATTTAGTTTACTATTACATTGTGCATTTTATGGAATAATTAATTATTTTTGGGCTTAAAAATCTTTAAAATACAATATTTACATACAGTTCGTAGGGGTCTGGAACGGATTAATCGTATTTACATACAATCCAATGGGGAAATTAGGTTCGGTTCACGTCCAAATCTGGTCGCGACCAGAGTTTTCGAACGAATTATGGTCGTGAACAGAGGTTTCACTGTGTGTGTGTATATATATATATATATATGTATGTTGTGCTGAATAGGTAAAACTGGTCAATTAGCAAGAACTCATTTAAAATTAAGTCATTTCTAAATTTTTCTCTTATACGTTTAAAGATACATTTTTTCATTTATGTTAATGTGAAAATTAATAATTTTGTACCAAAAGAACCTTAGAAAACTTACCTAACCTTATAAAAACGCAATTTAATTTAGCCTAATCCTACTAAATATATTTTAGATAAGTTTACAATAATTTAATAATAAATACAATGAAATATATTTTTTTCATTAGGTTCAAAATGATTTTTGCAAAATTATTGCATACACAAATTTTCGCTTTCCTTATTCGGCAAGAAGAGCATGGCTATTTAAGCCAAAATCGCAAGTTTTACCTATTCGGCACGACATATATATTTACACGTCGGCTGTTTCCCACCGAGGCGGGGTGACCAAAAAGGAAAGAAAAAACAAAAAAACTAAAAAAAAACATTCATCATTCAACACTTTCACGTCACTCATACATAATCACTGTCTTTGCAGAGGCGCTCAGATACGACAGTTTAGATGTCACTCCAAACAGCCAATATCCCAAACCCCTCTTTTAAAGTGCAGGCATTGTACTTCCCATCTCCAGGACTCAAGTCCGGTTAACTGGTTTCCCTGAATCCCTTCACAAAATATTACCCTGCTCACACTCCAACAGCTCGTCAGGTCCCAAAAACCATTCGTCTCCATTCACTCCTATCTAACATGCTCAAGCACGCTTGCTGGAAGTCCAAGCCCCTCGCCCACTAAACCTCCTTTACCCTTTCCTAGGACGACCCTTATCCCTCCTTCCTTTCCCTACAGATTTATACGCTCTCCAAGTCATTCTGCTTTGTTCCATCCTCTCTAAATGACCAAACCACCTCAACAACCCCTCTTCAGCCCTCTGACTATTAGTAACTCCACACCTTCTCCTGATTTTTACACTACGAATTTTCTGCATAATATTTACACCACACATTGCCCTTAGACAGGACATCTCCACTGCCTCATGCCGCTTCCTTGCTGCAGCATTTACAACTCATGCTTCACACCCATACAAGAGTGTTGGTACCACTTTACTCTCGTACATTCCCTTCTTTGCCTCCATGGATAACTGGTTTTTTTTCTCCACAGATACCTTAACGCACCACTCACCTTTCTTCCTTCATCAATTCTATATATAACCTTATCCTTCATATCCATCTGCTGAGAAGTCAACTCCCAAATGTCTGAACACATTCACTTCTTCCGTACTCCCTCCAATGTGATATTCAATTTTTCTTTATCTTACTCTTTTGATACCGTCATCACCTTCCCAGACTCGTCCATTAGCCTTTGCAACTTTTCTTTAGAATATCCCAAAAGCACAGTATCATCAGCAAAAAGTAACTATGTTGACTCCCATGTGCAGAATAAAAGCGTCAGTTCAAAATTGGTTTCTCATTGTGTGATAGAAACCTGACATAGAGAGGTCTGAGATTTTATAGAGGATCAGATGAAAAAAAAATCGTATTTTCCTTATAAGAAATTTTAATTCGTGTAAAAAAAAAACGGTTATTGTAAATATATATTAAGATGAAGATTGATGCAACATATTAATCAACGAATCTCAGCACGGTTTTACAAAAGGGCGTTCCTGCCTTACAAATTTAATAACTTTTTTCAGTAAGGTGTTTGAGGAGGTAGATCATGGTAATGAATATGATATTGTGTATATGGACTTCAGTAAGGCTTTTGATAGAGTCCCACATCAGATACTATTGAGGAAAATTAAGGCACACGGAATAGGAGGAGAAATTTTTTCCTGGATAGAGGCATGGTTGACAAATAGGCAGCAGAGAGTTTGCATAAATGGGGAGAAATCAGAGTGGGGAAGCGTCACAAGCGGCGTTCCACAGGGGTCAGTATTGGGTCCCTTGTTGTTCACAATCTACATAAACGACATAGATGAGGGAATAAATAGCGACATAAGCAAATTTGCCGATGACACCAAAATAGGCCGTCCAATTCATTCAAATGAGGACATTAGAGCACTCCAGGAAGATTTGAATAGACTGATGCAGTGGTCGGAGAAGTGGCAGATGCAGTTTAATATAGATAAATGCAAAGTTCTAAATATTGGACAGGACAATAACCATGCCACATATAAACTAAATAATGTAGATCTTAATACTACTGATTGCGAAAAGGATTTAGGAGTTCTGGTTAGCAGTAATCTAAAACCAAGACAGCAGTGCATAAGTGTTCGCAATAAAGCGAACAGAATATTGCTTCATATCAAGAAGCATAAATAATAGGAGTCCTCAGGTTGTTCTTCAACTCTATATCCTTGGTTAGGCCTCATCTAGATTATGCTGCACAGTTTTGGTCACCGTATTACAGAATGGATATAAATGCTCTGGAAAACGTACAAGGAGGATGACTAAGTTGATCCCATGTATCAGAAATCTTCCTATGAGGATAGACTGCGGGTCCTGAATCTGCACTCTCTAGAAAGGCGTAGAATTAGGGGGTATGATTGAGGTGTATAAATGGAAAACAGGAATAAATAAAGGGGATGTAAATAGCGTGCTAAAAATATCTAGTATTGACAGGACTCGAAGCAATGGCTTTAAGTTGGATAAATTCAGATTCAGGAAGGATATTGGAAAGCATTGGTTTGGTAATAGAGTTGTCGATGAGTGGAACAAACTCCCGAGTACAGTTATAGAGGCTAAAACGTTGTGTAGTTTTAAAAATAGGCTAGATAAATATATGAGTGGGTGCGGGTGGGTGTGAGTTGGTCTTGACTAGCTTGTGCTACTAGGTCAGATGCCGTGCTCCTTCCTTAAGTGCATGTAACCTGACCTGGCTGGGTCGGGGCATTGGCTTAAGCCGGTGGGAGACTTGGACTTGCCTCGCATGTGCCAGTAGGCCTGCTGCAGTGTTCCTTCTTTCTTATGTTCTTATGTTAACATATGGGAGTCTTTATTGAGGAAACGTTTCGCCACACAGTGGCTTCATCAGTCCAATTCAAAACAGAAAGGCATAAGGAGAGGAGGAGCTTGAGGTAATCAGGCTCTGTATAACCCTTGTGGTTTAGCGCTTCTATTTTATTATAATAATAATTGAGGTAATCAGTCCCTCAGACTGGAATCGATGTGTTCAGTCTTGTAGAAAGTACAGCACATGACCGGAGAAGTGACTTATATACTGTAGTCAGGTGAGTGGCAGGAGGAGGAGGCGGGGTCTTAGTGGGACCATCCACTAGTGTAAGGTCTTCGTCAAAAGGTTGGACAAGTATTGGAGAATTCCTTGTATCAAGTTACCATGATGTTGCTGTGTCTGACAAATGGATAAATGATTGTGAAAACCGACCAGTTGAAGATTGAGACACATTTCTGTTTTGTATTGGACTGATGAAGCCAATATGTGGCGAAACATTTCCTTAAAGATCCCATATGTTTCATAAGTGTCTCAATCTTCAACTTATCGGTTTTCAAAACCATTTATCACATATATATTAAGAGTTTCGTATCCATCAGATATAAACCAAACATGAAACTAATCAACTAAAATAAAGGCACATAAGAAAATGGAATTGCTAGAATAATTATTATTGGTAACATCAAAATATAAAGAAAAGTTTGGCAGTATCAGTGTTATAAAATTTGCCGTAGATGAAGGAAATGACACATTTGTAAAGTTTATGCAACACTCACCAATCTAACGCTCAGGAAATAAATTAAAGCAGGTCTGTTTGTCAATAAGAACTGCCGTGTTTCTTGAAGAAAATGAAATCAGTCGAGTCATTGCAGTCGTAGGCTGTCTATGTTTACGCAAAATCTCCTTTGATCCCACAGCTTAATTTTATACGCCCATTTTTGATACCTCCTGACCCCTCGAGAAGTGGGGGGTGTTGATGACTGGCTCTAGCCACAAAGCAAACTACTGTACGGGTGGGGATTGAACTCGCGGTCAGTCGTAAAACTCCAGACCGACGCGTTAGCCTCTTGGCCAGCTGGCTACAATAAGATTTATCCAACTAGGTATATTTATATACCATAGGAAGGTTAGCATGGGCACCACTGTGACCACAAATAAAAGTTTTTACAGATAAATCTCCCTCCAGCGTGGCCGTGACGAACTCTAGCTCAAGTCCCCGCCCATACCGTGGTTTGTTTCCTATCGTGTCATTACGATTTGTTGAGTCTAGCCACAAAGATGTGGAAGTACCCACCCCTTCCTCTGATCACATATGATGACCTATTATTAAAAGGCGCTATATGACCTCGACATATTTAACACTTGCCCATAATTTTAATAACTTTGATCTAAGAATTTGGAACTGCCCTTCCTTTTCTTGGATATAACTAACATGATCTTCTCATTTTCTTAGTGTTATGCAAGCAGCAAGATATAAGTAAAGCAGAATAACTTTCTGAACGACACTGTCTTTTGAAAACGAATCTAAATCTTTCGGATAGACATTTACAGGAAAAAATTTGAGTGATTTTTTTTCTGTGCATTTTAACTAGTGTGGTCAGACCTTTCCTGCCCAGGTGAAACTGGGTCAGTATCTCAAAAGAAAGTGTCTTTTGAGAACACCACCATAGAACTGACAAAGCGCTATTGTGGGCCGGATACCCAAGGAAGGTAAATACTGCAGCTATGGAGGAATGCGAGACTCATCACCTGCAGGAGTGCGAAACACACAACCTGGAGGACGAAACTCGCCGCCTGCAGCAGTGCGAAACACGCCGCCTCCAGATGGTCAATGGTGAGCTTCCTCTCATAGAAGGACCACTGATCACTCCCCTCTCACAAGCAACCATCACCAAGTGTATGGCCACCACACCCAGTAGTAAGTGTAACATAATCGTAGTCATCTATGTCCCCATGTGGTCTCTCTCTCTCTTAATATGTAAAATAACCACACATAAATTACTAAAAGGAACCAAGAATTGAAATTCAAAGTATAAACCCGCAGGGTTTATACAGCACCTGGAGGGTGGGGGAAATGGAAGGCATTCTGGTTAAATTCAGGGAACTGGAGCATAGATCCAAATCCCTAGGTCAAAGTATACAGAAAACCAACAAATATCTGCTCCTGTGTACGCTATTATTCTTCACATCACGACAGTTAAACTTTATGTAGGCTCCTCCATGTTCTTGAGAGCCCTGTGCATTTGTAGCCTAGAGTTTATATATATATATATATATATATATATATATATATATATATATATATATATATATATATATTAACACATCGGCCGTCTTCCACAAAGGCAGGGTGACCCAAAAAGAGAGTCCTCAAAAAGAAAGAAAATACTGTCATCATCCAACACTTTCACCTCATACATAATCACTGTCTTTGCAGAGGCGCTCAGATACGACAGTTTAGAAGTCCCTCCAAACTGCCAATATCCCAAACCCCTCTTTTAAAGTGCAGGCATTGTACTTCCCATTTCCAGGGCTCAAGTCCGGCTAACCAGTTTTCCTGAATCCCTTCACAAAATATTACCCTGATCACACTCCAACAGCTCGTCAGGTTCCAAAGACCATTCGTCTCCATTCACTCCTATCTAACACGCTCACGCACGCTTGCGGGAAGTCCAAGCCCCTCGCCCACAAAACCTCCTTTACCCTCTCCATCCAACCTTTTCGAGGACTACCCCTACCCCCACCTTCCTTCCCCTACAGTTTTATACGCTCTCCAAGTCATTCTACTTTGATCCATTCTCTCTAAATGACCAAACCACCTCAACAACCCCTCTTCAGCCCTTTGACTAATACGTTTAGTAACTCCACACCTCCTCCAAATTTCCACACTCCGAATTCTCTGCATAATATTTACACCACACATTGCCCTTAGACAGGACATCTCCACTGCCTCCAGCCTCCTCCTCGCTGCAGCATTTGCAACCCATGCTTCACACCCATATAAGAGTGTTGGTACCACTATACTTTCGTACATTTCCTTCTTTGCCTCTATGGATAACGTTTTTTTGTCTCCACAGATACCTCAATGCACCACTAACCTTTTTACCTTTATCAATTCTATGGTTAACCTCATCCTTCATAAACCCATCCGCTGACACGTCAACTCCCAAATATCTGAAAACATGTCCTTCCATACTCCCTCTCTCCAATGTGATATCCAATTTTTCTTTATCTAAATCGTTTGATACCCTTATCACCTTACTCTTATCTATGTTCACTTTCAACTTTCTACCTTTACACACCCTCCCAAACTCGTCCACTAACCTTTGCAACTTTTCTTTAGAATCTCCCATAAGCACAGTATCATCAGCAAAAAGTAACTGTGTCAACTCCCATTTTGTATTTGATTCCCCATAATTTAATCCCACTCCTCTCCCCAACACCCTAGCATTTACTTCTTTTACAACCCCATCTATAAATATATTAAACAACCATGGTGACATTACACATCCCTGTCTAAGACCTACTTTTACCGGGAAGTAATCTCCCTCTCTCCTACACACCCTAACCTGAGCCTTACTATCCTCATAAAAACTCTTTACAGCCTTCAGTAACTTACTACCTATTCCATACACTTGCAACATTTGCCACATTGCTCCCCTATCCACTCTATCATAGGCCTTTTCTAAATCCATAAATGCAATAAAAACTTCCTACCTTTATCTAAATACTGTTCACATATATGCTTCACTGTAAACACTTGATCTACACATCCCCTACCCATTCTAAAGCCTCCTTGCAATTTATGTACAGCAATACACATTTGTGTGCAGAACTGCTGAAATGTGCTATATATATATATATATATATATATATATATATATATATATATATATATATATATATATATATATATATATATATATGTATATATATTTATATGTATATTTATATGTATATATATTTATATGTATATTTATATGTATATATATTTATATGTATATATATTTATATGTATATTTATATGTATATATATTTAT
>WNWK01012953.1:10000-57379 GCA_009830355.1 Cherax destructor
CAACACCTCTTGCCAAGACCCTCGCATTCACTTCTCTTACAACCCCATCTATAAATATATTGAACAACCACGGTGACATCACACATCCTTGTCTAAGGCCCACTTTTACTGGGAAATAGTCCCCTTCCCTCCTACACACACTAACCTGAGCCTCACTATCCTCATAAAAACTCTTCACTGCTTTCAGTAACCTTCCTCCTATTCCATACACCTGCAACATCTGCCACATTGCCCCCTATCTACCCTATCATACGCCTTTTCCAAATCCATAAATGCCACAAAACATCTTTACCCTTATCCAAATACTGTTCACCTATATGTTTCACTGTAAACACTTGGTCTACACACCCCTACCTTTCCTAAAGCCCCTTGTTCATCTGCTATCCTGCTTTCTGTTTTACTCTTAATTCTTTCAATAATAACTCTACCATACACTTTACCAGGTACACTCAACAGACTTATTCCCCTATAATTTTGCACTCTCTTTTGTCCCCTTTGCCTTTATACAAAGGAACAATACACGCTCTCTGCCAATCCCTAGGTACCTTACCCTCTTCCATACATTTATTAAATAATAGCACCAACCACTCCAAAATTATATCCCCACCTGCTTTTAACATTTCTATCTTTATCCCATCAATCCCAGCTGCCTTACCCCCTTTCATTCTACCTACTGCCTCACGAACTTCCCCTACACCCACAACTGGCTCTTCCACACTCCTACAAGATGTTATTCCTCCTTGCCCTACACACGAAATCACAGCTTCCCTGTCTTCATCAACATTTAACATTTATATTTATATGTATATATATTTATATATATTTATATGTATATATATTTATATGTATATATATTTATATATTTATATGTATATATATTTATATGTATATATATTTATATGTATATATATTTATATGTATATATATTTATATGTATATATATTTATATGTATATATATTTATATGTATATATGTATATATATTTATATGTATATATATTTATATGTATATATGTATATATATTTATATGTATATATATTTATATGTATATATGTATATATATTTATATGTATATATATATATTTATATGTATATATATATATATTTATATATATATATATATTTATATATATATATATATATTTATATATATATATATATTTATATGTATATATATATTTATATGTATATATATATATTTATATGTATATATATATATTTATATGTATATATATATATTTATATGTATATATATATATTTATATGTATATATATATATATATTTATATGTATGTATATAAATATATATATACATATAAATATATATATATATATATACATATAAATATATATTTTTTTTTAAATATAGGATGGGGTCCACCTCTAGTGCAAATTGTGGGACCCATAGCCTCGGAGAAGTGGATAAAAAGGCTTCAAGGAAGAATATTTGGATTTCTTCCTGAAGCCATTTGAATATTCCACTTCTCCTACCACCCCATCCTATATACACACATACATGCATATAAATGCTTTATTAATAGACAGAATACATTTATAGAAAACACAAACATGAATACAATGGTACAATGTGTCAAAGATTATGAATCTCCTCCAGTTCCTCCGAAGGACGCGATATATATACATATAAATATATATATATATACATATAAATATATATATATATACATATAAATATATAAATATATATATATACATATAAATATATATATATATACATATAAATATATATATACATATAAATATATATAATATATAAATATATATATATACATATAAATATATATACATATAAATATATATATATACGTACATATAAATATATATATATACGTACATATAAATATATATATATATATATACATATATATATATATATATCATATATATATATATATATATATATATATATATATATATATATACATATATGGCTGGAATACCTTCTTGGATCATGCAGCGACGACACTGGAATACCTTCTTGGATCATGCAGTGACGACACTGGAATACCTTCTTGGATCATGCAGCGACGACACTGGAATACCTTCTTGGATCATGCAGTGACGACACTGGAATACCTTCTTGGATCATGCAGCGACGACACTGGAATACCTTCTTGGATCATGCAGCGACGACACTGGAATACCTTCTTGGATCATGCAGTGACGACACTGGAATACCTTCTTGATCATGCAGCGACGACACTGGAATACCTTCTTGGATCATGCAGCGACGACACTGGAATACCTTCTTGGATCATGCAGTGACGACACTGGAATACCTTCTTGGATCATGCAGTGACGACACTGGAATACCTTCTTGGATCATGCAGCGACGACACTGGAATACCTTCTTGGATCATGCAGCGACGACACTGGAATACCTTCTGGATCATGCAGTGACGACACTGGAATACCTTCTTGGATCATGCAGCGACGACACTGGAATACCTTCTTGGATCATGCAGCGACGACACTGGAATACCTTCTTGGATCATGCAGCGACGACACTGGAATACCTTATAGATGAATGGTTCAGAGAACCGACAAGTTATAAATTAGACACATATGCAACATGTTGCATATGTGTCTAATTTATAACTGGAATACCTTCTTGGATCATGCAGTCAAGACTGTGGTTTGACAACAGTTGTAGATGAATGAAACAAACTTAAATAAAAGTAGGGTAATTGAAATATGTACAGTATTATTTAATAGATTGGACAGATACACGAGTCAGGACACTTGAGTGCGAGTTGAAGGTGACTACTATGGGCCAGTAGACTTTTCACAGGCTTTTGTCCCCAAGAAGATATACACATCCATATCTATCCCAAAGGTGTTAACTTGGTTATAGGCTCTCACTATGGTGGTTGAAATGTGTAGATTTGTTGTAGATAAATTACACACTCAAGTGTTGCATATGTGTCTAATTTATCAACTGGTCGGTTCTCTGAACCATTCATCTACATACAGATGTGTTGTACAGTACACAGCAACATTATCACACCAGTGGCCGCTGAACACAAAAGACTGTGGACCAGAGCTATCTAGATTAAAGGTTATCTCGAGAGGTAGACTGATATGTCGGCATTTCTCTGATCAGATTCCTTAAGTAACAATATTTGTATATTGTACTGTGCGGCATGATGTTTTCTAAGCTCTCACACTGGCAGCCAAGGGGTCTACTCAGTGTGGCTCTCACACTGGCAGCCAAGGGGTCTACTCAGTGTGGCTCTCACACTGGCAGCCAAGGGGTCTACTCAGTGTGGCTCTCACACTGGCAGCCAAGGGGTCTACTCAGTGTGGCTCTCACACTGGCAGCCAAGGGGTCTACTCAGTGTGGCTCTCACACTGGCAGCCAAGGGGTCTACTCAGTGTGGCTCTCACACTGGCAGCCAAGGGGTCTACTCAGTGTGGCTCTCACACTGGCAGCCAAGGGGTCTACTCAGTGTGGCTCTCACACTGGCAGCCAAGGGGTCTACTTGATCACTGACGCTACTACGCTGCGTCCATGTTAATGAACCCATTACAAGGGCTCGCCAGCCTACATACCACCTGTCGTTAACTCTACTTGTTGTAGGTTTCCAGACTTTTATTACCCTCGCAGTCCACCTTAAGATTCTCGTATTGCATTTTGTTTTTGCTGGTTGTGGTAATGGCTTTAGAGGTACCATACTCGTCGCGTCTGCACTTCCTGTGAATAAAACATTTGTATAGTTCTAAGATATTTAGCGAGGAGACTAATTGGTCGTGGAACCTTCAGTCCAACGAATTGAATGGAAAAAGACCACACGACCGACTCCGCGATAAATACTCAAGAACCACGTGTTATTTACATTAATATTGGTATTTGATACGATCTTTTACGTGCCCATCTTGATACATCCTTTATGTCTAAGTTCAGTGTAGGTACTCCGCGATCTGTTGTTCCCCGTTATTCTTGCGTTATTCTTGCTTTGTTTTATAGTTTGTGGACCGACGTCTGGTATGGAATACCTTCTTACCGACGTCTGGTATGGAATACCTTCTTACCGACGTCTGGTATGGAATACCTTCTTACCGACGTCTGGTATGGAATACCTTCTTACCGACGCCTGGTATGGAATACCTTCTTACCGACGTCTGGTATGGAATACGCCTTCTTACCGACGCCTGGTATGGAATACCTTCTTACTCGACGCCTGGTATGGAATACCTTCTTACCGACGTTCCTGGTATGGAATACCTTCTTACCGACGCCTGGTATGGAATACCTTCTTACCGACGCCTGGTATGGAATACCTTCTTACCGACGCCTGGTATGGAATACCTTCTTACCGACGCCTGGTATGGAATACCTTCTTACCGACGCCTGGTATGGAATACCTTCTTACCGACGTCTGGTATGGAATACCTTCTTACCGACGTCTGGTATGGAATGCCTTCTTACCGACGTCTGGTATGGAATGCCTTCTTACCGACGTCTGGTATGGAATGCCTTCTTACCGACGTCTGGTATGGAATGCCTTCTTACCGACGTCTGGTATGGAATACCTTCTTACCGACGTCTGGTATGGAATACCTTCTTACCGACGTCTGGTATGGAATGCCTTCTTACACTCTCAGTCCTGCTTTATCTCGGTTACTCTGTCGTAAAACTTCCAGGGTCGTGAGATTAATCTCTGAACTTTCGGTGGTTGTGATTCACTGTCGTCCAGATGTGCGGGTACGTGTACGCACGTGTGCACGCGCGTGTTCACGTAAGAAAGATACGTAGATAAAGCGCTCAACAATCTCAAGTGAGGCTTGAATCCGCTGACCCCAATCTGGTCTCTAATTATGGCAGCCAGTTTCAAAGGAATTAATTGCCTTGCATGCTTAAAATTTCAATGTATTATGTGTACTCTGATAGGCTTGGTTTGGTTAATGCATATTAACCAATATTTCTGCATAATTACCAAATTTTAACGAATTTTAAAAAGACGGTTGTTAACGTGTAGCAGAGGGGGGGGGGAGGGGGGTGGTACGCGAATGCTGAAATTTCGAGTATACATTTTCAAAGGTCAGGTCGCAAATGTAGAGAGCAGGTTGACCGACCTGTGTGTTCTTTGTGAAATAAGCCAAAGTTCTCTGGTTTATTGTTCATCAGTTCTTGTTCTAGCAATCATCCTCTCATTTCACTTCCCATCAAAGTTCTGTTCTGTGTATAGCTTACGAACACGTAGTGTTCGTATTTTTGGGAAGTTTCGGCCTCATTGTAACTTGTGACTTGAGTACTTTCGTGTGGCTGATATTTTGTGAGGTTATATCTGCTTTCCTCTGATAGTTAATTGACCATAAAGACTTCTTTCTTAACCACAAGTTGGTTTCTCTTCAACCAGGATGGTAAGACGTGGTGGGCAAAAATCAGCTGGCACTGTTATTGTGAAAGTAGTACACCATATTAATGTTTTTTGTGAAGCACTAAACCCGTGTAGGTAATCGCAAGAAACTGTGGGGGCTCTATCCTTCGTTCTTAAATAGCGAGATAAAAGTTCGTCTCTGGCAGATAGGCTTCACCAGACGTCTTATATCCTGACCAGATTTGGACAAATATTTTATTAATAATTTAATAAAAAAATGAAAGTATATACGTTAGGTTAATTAATTCAGAGGAAGGATTTATAGTCTCCATACGCTGTCCGCTCTCAACAAAGCCACTATTTTAACCATGTGAAAGTTTGTCAAAAATGAATATCGCAGAATACATTATTAGCTGCTTTTCGCATGCTGCTATTTTCTTTAATAAGTACTACAATAGACAATTTTCTTTGACTGGTACAAATAACAATTGTGGGGAGTTTGTGTAGTACAATGTAATGTCACATGTACAGTCTGTCATCTACTGTCATCATGTTTATCATATGTTATTAATGATGAAATTTTGTAATCTTGAATGTCCGAATTGTATTTTATTGTTTTGTAACTTGGACGCGCTCATGTCATTGTTATTTTTGTATTTTTATAAGGTTGAATATGCAGGTTAAGAACTAATTTCTTTACTCATTTAAAAGCTCAGCCTTATTTATCCTCCAGGATGCCACCCACATCCCTTAACTACACTGGTAGTTATATAAAAGCCACAACCCTTAACTACACTGGTAGTTATATAAAAGCCACAACCCTTAACTACACTGGTAGTTATATAAAAGCCACAACCCTTAACTACACTGACAGTTATATACCAGCCACAACCTTAACTACACTGGTAGTTATATACCAGCCACAACCCTTAACTACACTGGTAGTTATATACCAGCCACAACCCTTAACTACACTGGTAGTTATATACCAGCCACAATCCTTAACTACACTGGTAGTTATATACCAGCCACAACCCTTAACTACACTGGTAGTTATATACCAGCCACAACCTTAACTACACTGGTAGTTATATATCAGCCACAACCCTTAACTACACTGGTAGTTATATACCAGCCACAACCCTTAACTACACTGGTAGTTATATACCAGCCACAACCCTTTACTACACTGGTAGTTATATACCAGCCACAACCTTAACTACACTGGTAGTTATATACCAGCCACAACCCTTAACTACACTGGCAGTTATATACCAGCCACAACCCTTAACTACACTGGTAGTTATATACCAGCCACAACCCTTAACTACACTGGAATTATATACCACCCACAACCTTTAACTACACTGGTAGTTATATACCAGCCACAACCCTTAACTACACTGGTAGTTATATACCAGCCACAACCCTTAACTACACTGGTAGTTATATACCAGCCACAACCCTTAACTACACTGGTAATTATATACCAGCCACAACCCTTAACTACACTGGAATTATATACCAGCCACAACCTTTAACTACACTGGTAGTTATATACCAGCCACAACCCTTAACTACACTGGTAGTTATATACCAGCCACAACCCTTAACTACACTGGTAGTTACATACCAGCCACAACCCTTAACTACACTGGCAGTTATATACCAGCCACAACCCTTAACTACACTGGTAGTTATATACCAGCAACAACCCTTAACTACACTGGTAGTTATATACCAGCCACAACCCTTAACTACACTGGTAGTTATATACCAGCCACAACCCTTAACTACACTGGTAGTTATATACCAGCCACAACCCTTAACTACACTGGCAGTTACATACCAGCCACAACCCTTAACTACACTGGTAGTTATATACCAGCCACAACCCTTAACTACACTGGTAGTTATATACCAGCCACAACCTTTAAATACACTGGTAGTTATATACCAGCAACAACCCTTAACTACACTGGTAGTTATATACCAGCCACAACCCTTAACTACACTGGTAGTTATATACCAGCCACAACCCTTAACTACACTAGTAGTTATATACCAGCCACAACCCTTAACTACACTGCCAGTTATATACCAGCCACAACCCTTAACTACACTGCCAGTTATATACCAGCCACAACCCTTAACTACACTGCCAGTTATATACCAGCCACAACCCTTAACTACACTGGTAGTTATATACCAGCTACAGCCCTTAACTACACTGCCAGTTATATACCAGCCACAACCCTTAACTACACTGCCAGTTATATACCAGCCACAACCCTTAACTACACTGCCAGTTATATACCAGCCACAACCCTTAACTACACTGCCAGTTATATACCAGCCACAACACTTAACTACACTGCCAGTTATATACCAGCCACAACCCTTAACTACACTGGTAGTTATATACCAGCTACAGCCCTTAACTACACTGTTATATACCAGCCACAACCCTTAACTACACTGCTAGTTATATACCAGCCACAACCCTTAACTACATTGGCAGTTATATACCAGCCAGAACTCTTAACTACACTGGCAGTTATATACCAGCCACAACCCTTAACTACACTGGCAGTTATATACCAGTCACAACCCTTAACTACACTTATATACCATCCACAACCCTTAACTACACTGGTAGTTATATACCAGCTACAGCCCTTAACTACACTGTTATATACCAGCCACAACCCTTAACTACACTGGTAGTTATATACCAGCCACAACCTTAACTACACTGGTAGTTATATACCAGCCACAACCCTTAACTACACTGGTAGTTATATACCAGCCACAACCTTAACTACACTGGTAGTTATATACCAGCCACAACCTTAACTACACTGGTAGTTATATACCAGCTACAACCCTTAACTACACTGGTAGTTATATACCAGCCACAACCTTAACTACACTGGCAGTTATATACCAGCCACAACCCTTAACTACACTGGTAGTTATATACCAGCCACAACCCTTAACTACACTAGTAGTTATATACCAGCCACAACCTTAACTACACTGGTAGTTATATACCAGCCACAACCTTAACTACACTGGTAGTTATATACCAGCCACAACCCTTAACTACACTAGTAGTTATATACCAGCCACAACCTTAACTACATTGGTAGTTATATACCAGCCACAACCCTTAACTACACTGGTAGTTATATACCAGCCACAACCTTAACTACACTGGTAGTTATATACCAGCCACAACCCTTAACTACACTAGTAGTTATATACCAGCCACAACCTTAACTACATTGGTAGTTATATACCAGACACAATTTTAACTACACTGGTAGTTATATACCAGCCACAACCCTTTACTACACTGGTAGTTATATACCAGCCAGAACTTTAACTACACTGGTAGTTATATACCAGCTACAACCCTTAACTACACTGGTAGTTATATACCAGCCACAATTCTTAACTACACTGGTAGTTATATACCAGCTACAACGGTCAACTAACACACTGGTAGTTATATACCAGCCACAACGGTCAACTAACACACTGGTAGTTATATACCAGCCACAACGGTCAATTAACACACTGGTAGTTATATACCAGCCACAACGGTCAATTAACACACTGGTAGTTATATACCAGCCACAACGGTCAACTAACACACTGGTAGTTATATACCAGCCACAACGGTCAACTAACACACTGGTAGTTATATACCAGACACAACGGTCAATTAACACACTGGTAGTTATATACCAGCCACAACGGTCAATTAACACACTGGTAGTTATATACCAGCCACAACCCTTAACTACACTGGTAGTTATATACCAGCCACAATTCTTAACTACACTGGTAGTTATATACCAGCCACAACGGTCAATTAACACACTGGTAGTTATATACCAGCCACAACGGTCAATTAACACACTGGTAGTTATATACCAGCCACAACGGTCAATTAACACACTGGTAGTTATATACCAGCCACAACGGTCAATTAACACACTGGTAGTTATATACCAGCCACAACGGTCAATTAACACACTGGTAGTTATATACCAGCCACAACGGTCAATTAACACACTGGTAGTTATATACCAGCCACAACGGTCAATTAACACACTGGTAGTTATATACCAGCCATAACGGTCAATTAACACACTGGTAGTTATATACCAGCCACAACGGTCAATTAACACACTGGTAGTTATATACCAGCCACAATGGTCAAGTAACACACTGGTAGTTATATACCAGCCACAATGGTCAATTAACACACTGGTAGTTATATACCAGCCACAACGGTCAATTAACACACTGGTAGTTATATACCAGCCACAATGGTCAATTAACACACTGGTAGTTATATACCAGCCACAATGGTCAATTAACACACTGGTAGTTATATACCAGCCACAATGGTCAATTAACACACTGGTAGTTATATACCAGCCACAATGGTCAATTAACACACTGGTAGTTATATACCAGCCACAACGGTCAATTAACACACTGGTAGTTATATACCAGCCACAATGGTCAATTAACACACTGGTAGTTATTACCAGGTGATAAGATTTAGTTTCTCTTTTGTGTTGTCGGGCTTTTTTTCTGTCATTTTTAGTCAGTTTTAACCTAAGAAGTGGTCGTTTAGTTTTAGCTAGTGAGTGGTTTAGCGAGCGAGTGGTTTAGCGAGCGAGTGGTTTAGCGAGCGAGTGGTTTAGCTAGCGAGTGGTTTAGCTAGCGAGTGGTTTAGCTAGCGAGTGGTTTAGCTAGCGAGTGGTTTAGCTAGCGAATGATTTAGCTAACGAGTGGTTTAGCTAGTGAGTGGTTGACTTAGCTAGTGGTAAATTTAGCTAGGAAGTAATAGATAGCGAGTAGCAGCATTAGCTAGCGAGACGAAAAGTGAATGGCAAAAATTTGGACAAAATGTTCCTGGATAATCACGTTTAATCCGAGGAATGAGAGGGTAACTCCAAATAGTACGACTAAAACCCTTTGACCCGCCTCGTCACCACCTTGAAGGACCTCGTGCATGACTCTCCCAGCCATGACTTGACTCGGGGAGCCGCAAGTTTAATATTGCTAAGGTTTTCGTGGATTCAGTACAGTTTTGAAGTGTAATGATCACTTGGCAATATGAATATATGCATCAGGACTTTGCTGGGCAGGACATAGCAACGCTCTACTCCAGAGTGCTTCTCTTTACTTCCATTTGGGTTAAAGGGAAATAAGAAATGCATTCACTTTGGACATCTTATTAAAAACATTGTATCTGCAGTAATCAGGGCCCCAGGACCGAAACTTTTTGAATAAAGATGTCTTAATTAAATGCCTCAATGTCCATTTTCGTCAAGGTGTCGGTAGTTATTTACCCTCTTAGACCTTAGTTAGAGGTCAAAGTGTATAGCTCCTCAGATTTCAGAGAAGTAAATAAAAAAAAAGCCTTCGAAGAATAATAGTGAGATTTCTCCTAAAACTTGGTTGAAAATTCTTCTACCGCCCCATCTTTTGTGTATTTTTCTCTCCTTGTAAGTGTACTCAAAATGATCATGAAGTCTTTTATCAGCTTATAACGCTCCCTCAGTATAGGAAGTGCGAGGTGATCATGTGTGTCATACACAGAAGGCAGGCAGTGATTCAGTGGCAGCGGAAATATGGAAGTCCCGCATGCTGACGTATTATCTTGAAAATACCAGATCAAAACCAGAAACCGGAGAGGTCTCAGTCATCTTTAGTGTCTGGTTTTGACCAGTTTCCAGCCTCATTGGTGACTCAGCTGGTCCAAATACATCACAAACGAAACTACTGATAAGGTTTACAATATAACACTGCGAGATTTCCACATTGTATTTCCTGAAACCAAACATGTGGGCGGAAAAGAGGCAGTTTGGACAAATGTGACGTCCTAGTTCTTGCGAAGGAAAATGATCCCCTTGTATAAAGACTAGATAAAACACAATTGATAAAGTTATACATGGAGCGAAACGTTACAATACAAATTTACTTTTCATCAGTATTTTTTATTCATTAATATCATCATTACTCACCAGTATCTACTATCCAAAATAGTACGTAACTAAATGTATTAGTGTCGGAGCGCATAGAAAGGTATCCTCGTGTTGCATAACCCGCTCCTAATACCTCAGTGCACACAAAGGAATAGTGCAGTGTGTGGCACACGTTTCTAATGCATTTGAATTTCATCGTTGAAGATTGAAGCAAATCAGAAAAAGCTTTCACAAGTTATTGAATGGAAACTGGTGTCTCAGTTTAAGAAAATGGCAAGAGAGAAAATACACACAACGCAAATTGAACATTTCACCATGAAAGACCTGCTTTCAAAGTTTAAAGAGGCATTCTCCACTTCTTCAAAGACCAATATCACCTAATACACCAACACTAAGTTTGAAGCCACTCTGAAGTTGCATTATCAAGTTATCGGGGTTGAAGGTTTGAAGTTAATCGGAAGAGGAACTCTCCAATTATCTTTTTCTACTAAAATAAAAGAGTGGAACCTACACAAGCCAGTGGTGACCCGTAGCTGATCGCTAGCACACTGAGGTCCGGGGGTCGATCCCCGGTACGGTTGAAAACATTAGGACGTGTTTCCTTAAGACACCTGCTGTCTATATTCACCTTTCAGTAAAATAGGTACCTGAGTGTTAGTCGAATGGTGTGGGTTGCATCCTGGGGGACAAAATTGACCTAATTTGCGGGAAATGCTCAGCATAACAAGGGACTTTCTATATAGTAGTATGTCATTGATGTCAGCTATGACTGTATACCTTGTACTTGTAGAAATGTATTATTATTAATATTATTAATATAGTTTTTTCTAATTAAGATTGACTTGCGGTTAAGGTTTAATAACTTTTAGTTGGGCGTTGTATACATAACGTGGAAAGTTGCTCAGGCCTTACACATGTCTCCGACACATAAAAACTACATGTATTTTTAACCTAGGATAACCCAGTAGTCAAACACTGACTTCTAATCAGGAGAAACATTCGCCAAAATTACGACGAAGCTTCGTTTGAGCAAAATAGAACCGAACTAAAAGCTTAAAGCTGACTAGAAAATGTATTCTTCAGCTTTGGCACAGAATCCAACAAATTCAGGTTTTTTAAACTGGGTTAGAAAATTAAAAGCTACATTTACACAGCCACAACCCAGACAGGTTTCATCTATGTCACAAGATAAATCAGCTATTTAAGACTGATGGTGTCCAGGAGAGGCTAATCCAGATATTTAATGAAAAAATACTATTGTACTGTTTCGAAATTAAATTTGGCTAAATGGCACCTACAAACTCCACTAGTTATAACAATATTGAATAAAACTGAACAATACCGTAACTGGAACAACACATGTTCCAGTCTGACCGGAACGTCCGCATAAGTTGTATACAAACTTAAGCGGACGTTCCGGTCTGACCCGCACATAGTATACAAAGTTTGTATACTATGTACGAGTTGTGTATCATACCAAGTAGGATATACTCGTGTTTAAAGTTTGAAGCCGACCAGATGAGGCTTAGGTAATCGCCTGCTTGACCCTTGATGGTTTAGCACTTTAGTTTATTATAATAATTAGGTAATCGCATGAAAACCAAAATCGGTAATGGCCATGTGAAACTGAGCAGAGGGAATACACATGCTAGTTCTTCCATAAATCTTTCCCCTGGTTATACTTTAACACGGTTAACAATTAAAACATTATCGGATAAGGAACTTAGTGGAAGACAAGAAAACTGTTTGTACAGGTAATTACTCCTGCCTTAACAACTAGATAAACTTAACAATATGGAAGTTTGTTAATTGCCAGTTAAACTTATTACTAGAGTAAAGGTTAGTGAAACTATAAGCTTATTTTTTAAACTAGTCTTACTGAACCTGAATCTAAATCTCCAGTAGAAGCAAAAAAGCTGGTGTAACTAGTCAATGTGTTTTCTGTTAAGATAGTTTTAGCCAGGAGACCTACGCTAGTGACGTAGGAAAGTCGCTGCAAATCAAATTCAGGAATGATCTATATAAAACTGAGCCGAGTGCACCTGTGCATATCAGTAATTAGTCTCCGACCCTTCACCTAGTAACAGCGTCCTCAAGTTATAAACGAAAACTTTGGATGGAATGAGGAAAGCCGCAGCTAACATGAACGGCTCTGGCATCATTTCGTGCGTTATTCAAGGCTTAGGCAACACTCGAAATTTCAGTGGTATAAAAACACGAGTTTTCAATATTTTTCAGTTATTTGTTTACAGTTGTATTAATTTTAAATTTCTCTACAATTCTGTGATTTTTGTGTGTAAGATAGACCAATTTGATAACTTTTTCCAATTTAAAAAAATATATATTGATTGTATTAACGTATTAACCCCCACAGAAACTAAATTGAATGGGTACTATCTTGGTCACAAAATGCACCAGCCATTAAATATTGAAGCCTGGGAGACGCTGCACATCACACCTCTTCCTTTATGAAATTTTGTTTCTCATCAGTATATACTGGGGATATGGTGGGCCCTACAGACGAGCAACAAACTCTTCACAGTTCAGAAAAATATGGCTGCTTGGATTTCCTTTCTACAAGGTTACGTTAGGTAATTGTCTGGAAACAGGACAAGTGTTTCCTAAAGCGGATCTTAGTCATATGATGACCCGCCGTTGGAGGTTTTGGTCATCTGACCGAGGCCTTCCGCTGGCTTACCGGTCAACCCCTTTAAAAATTATGGTCATTATTATATCCATAAATCTTTCTAGAAGAATCGTCACATTAATATTCGGAGACCTGCAGTCCACACTTTTAATGTCTTTAATACTAATCAATTTTATATACTTGTGTCAGTTTAACTATAAACGCATTTTACCTTAGACTAACGTCATCAAAGTAAATTTAACCAAATATAACAGCAGCAATAAAGTTAATAATAACGTGACGAAAGCAAAAGACTCGGCAGGCGATGTAACATCCCCCCAATGAAGAGCAGGGGTGCCACTAGCACGTTGAGAGACAACACAATAAGTGTCAGGGGCCCAAGATTGTTCAACTGCCTCCCAGCATACATAAGGGGGATTACCAACAAACCCCTGGCTGTCTTCAAGCAGGCACTGGACAGGCACCTGAAGTCGGTACTTGACCAGCCAGGCTGTGGTTCGTACGTTGGACTGCGTGCGGCCAGCAGTAACAGCCTGGTTGATCAGGCTCCGATCCAACATGAGGCCTGGTCACGGACCGGGCCGCAGGGCGTTGACCCCTGGAACTCACTCCAGGTAAACACCAGGTAAACTGTATGGTAATGTAGTCCACGGTTATTATTTTATGTTTGTGAGAAAATGCGCACTCAGAAATATAACAAATGAATGAAAGGTAATTCTACAAAAATACCAGCCATCACACACAGGATGGGTGGTGAGTGAGCACAGTGGTGAACCAGCCATCACACACAGGATGGGTGGTGAGTGAGCACAGTGGTGAACCAGCCATCACACACAGGATGGGTGGTGAGTGAGCACAGTGGTGAACCAGCCATCACACACAGGATGGGTGGTGAGTGAGCACAGTGGTGAACCAGCCATCACACACAGGATGGGTGGTGAGTGAGCACAGTGGTGAACCAGCCATCACACACAGGATGGGTGGTGAGTGAGCACAGTGGTGAACCAGCCATCACACACAGGATGGGTGGTGAGTGAGCACAGTGGTGAACCAGCCATCACACACAGGATGGGTGGTGAGTGAGCACAGTGGTGAACCAGCCATCACACACAGGATGGGTGGTGAGTGAGCACAGTGGTGAACCAGCCATCACACACAGGATGGGTGGTGAGTGAGCACAGTGGTGAACCAGCCATCACACACAGGATGTGGTGAGTGAGCACAGTGGTGAACCAGCCATCACACACAGGATGGGTGGTGAGGGCACAGTGGTGAACCAGCCATCACACACAGGGATGGGTGGTAAAGGCACGGTGTAGTGTGCAGCAACATCACCCCAAACAGTGATTGAGGATGGTATGATGTACGGGATGATTGATGTACCAGGCATGATTCATGTACAGGATGATGGTGGTAGGAGATTGTATGCAGCATGATGTGTAGTGTCAGGATATTAACAGGATGGGTGAGTGCGGAGTGAGTAAGTGGTGAACCAGCCATCACACAGGATGTGGTGAGTGAGCACAGTGGTGAACAGCCATCATACACAGGATGGAGTGGTAGTGATGCACAGTGAGTGAACCAGCCATCACACACAGGATGTGTAAGGTCCACAAAACCTAGGTGATAGTGGTGTCAACGGTGATAGTGGTGTCAGTGCAACTTTATCCACACCGAAAAAAAACGAGTTTTGCGAAATGAGGATGATTGTATGTAGTGTCAGGATGATTGTATGTAGTGTCAGGATGATTGTATGTAGTGTCAGGATGATTGTATGTAGTGTCAGGATGATTGTATGTAGTGTCAGGATGATTGTATGTAGTGTCAGGATGATTGTATGTAGTGTCAGGATGATTGTATGTAGTGTCAGGATGATTGTATGTAGTGTCAGGATGATTGTATGTAGAGCATTGTGATTAATGAGTGAGCCGAGACACTATACATTTGTGAAAAGTGTCACATAATGCGGCCGTTATGTACCCTGCATAAGACGCTCTCCTACGGAGACTGATCTTGTTTCTAACATCCCCGACCATCAGTTTTACAGAATGTAATATTTTATTTTAAATGGGGTAGAAAAAAAAGCATGGGAAGGCCAGTGAATATTTGAACACTGACCAGGTCAAGAGCAGGTCAAGAGCAGGTCATCTGCCAGTTTCCAGAAAAAAACAAATCGTCACCGGCTACCACCCTAAATTAATTTGCATTTTTGAAATGGGGATGAGGGGAGATAGAGAGACAAAGATAACACTGAGTAAGTGGGTCACAACAATCAGTGGAATGTTAAGTTATAAGGCGGCAGATTAGTCCCCAAGCCGTGTGATAAATTTATCGTCTCCATTTATGTATGGTTGGAGATATGATGAATGATGCCAAGCATCACTGACACAAGACTCAGCTTCACATTACCCAAGCCAGGAAGTTGGCACTCTTGTATAGTTTACATACATTCTTCCATTCAGTAAGGTATTGTGTTTGAGGAATCATACTGGTTAGTTATACGGATATTAAATGGAAGGATTCATCCTTGGAAACAAATGTGGGAAATGTCAGATCTGCCAGACATGGGAGCCAGTGGACTGATTCAGTGTGAACTGGGAGGTACTGGCGAGTGGTATCATTTACTAGCAGCTGGGAGGTACTGGCGAGTGGTATCATTTACTAGCAGCTGGTAAGTAGTGGTCAGTGTTATCATTTACTAGCAGCTGGTAAGTAGTGGTCAGTGGTATCATTTACTAGCAGCTGGTAAGTAGTGGTCAGTGGTATCATTTACTAGCAGCTGGTAAGTAGTGGTCAGTGGTATCATTTACTAGCAGCTGGGAGGTACTGGCGAGTGGTATCATTTACTAGCAGCTGGGAGGTACTGGCGAGTGGTATCATTTACTAGCAGCTGGAGGTACTGGCGAGTGGTATCATTCACCTTGCAGCTGGTTCCTCATCAATGAACACAGTAAATGTAAATGTCATAGTGCGGAGAGCAGTTAAGAACTTGATCAAGTCTTACAAGGATACAGTAAACTATACCGTCCAGAAACATAAAATATTTCAACATAGTCCAGTGTACCTCCTGCTGTACTCCTGCAGTACTCCTGGAGTGCTCATGCAGTACTGCAGTACTCATGGAGTGCTCATGCAGTACTGCAGTACTCCTGACCCACGATTCATCACCTCCTTCCTGCCTGGCGGATTAAGAGTCTATTGCGAGTATTAAACAACAAGAAAATCGGTTGCGCTGACGGTTGAAAAGATGGGATTAACTAATCTGGTTACCCATTGGCACCAGGTAAAAGGTCAGTCAACATTGGCACCAGGTAGAAGTCAACATTGGCACCAGGTAGAAGTCAACATTGGCACCAGGTAGAAGGTCAGTCAACATTGGCACCAGGTAGAAGGCTCATTGACAGTAGAGCTAACATTGGCACCAGGTAGAAGGCAACATTGGCACCAGGTAGAAGCCTACATTGGCACCAGGTAGAAGCCAAATCAGGTAAGTCAACATTGGCACCAGGTAGAAGGTCATCAGGTAAGCCTCTCAACATTGGCACCAGGTATGCCTTCACAGGACAGGTAGACCTCTCAACATTGGCACAGGTAAGCTTCAACATTGGCACCAGGTATAAGACTCAACATTGGCACCTATAAGACCTCAACATTGGCACCGGTAAAGACCACATTGGACGGTAAGACCTCTCAACATTGGCACCAGGTAAAGAAGGCCCTCTCAACATTGGCATCAGGTAAGAAGGCCTCTCAACATTGGCACCAGGTAGAAGGCCTCTCAACATTGGCACCAGGTAGAAGGCCTCTCAACATTGGCACCAGGTAGAAGGCCTCTCAACATTGGCACCAGGTAGAAGGCCTCTCAACATTGGCACCAGGTAGAAGACCTCTCAACATTGGCACCAGGTATAAGACCTCTCAACATTGGCACCAGGTATAAGACCTCTCAACATTGGCACCAGGTATAAGACCTCTCAACATTGGCACCAGGTATAAGACCTCTCAACATTGGCACCAGGTATAAGACCTCTCAACATTGGCACCAGGTATAAGACCTCTCAACATTGGCACCCGGTATAAGACCTCTCAACATTGCCACCCGGTATAAGACCTCTCAACATTGGCACCAGGTAGAAAGCTTCTCAACATTGGCACCAGGTATAAGGCTTCTCAACATTGGCACCAATTATAAGGCCAGTCAACATTGGCACCAGGTATAAGGTCAGTCAACATACTTGTATAGAGACTACCACATTATCTGCGCAGTTCATTACACTTCAGCTATTTCCTTCACCTCGGCTTTTCCTCTTCTACCAATACTCACCTTTTTGTGGTTGCAGGGGTCGAGTCACAGATCCTGACCCAGCCTCTTCCCTGGTGTGTAATCACCTATTTGTAGTTGCAGGAATCGAGACATTGTTGTTGTGTGTGTGTGTGTGTGTGTGTGTGTGTGTGTGTGTGTGTGTGTGTGTGTGTGTGTGTGTGTGTGTGTGTGAGTGTGTGGAGAGCTGGTGCTCGCGCGCGCGATGCGTGCAGTTTGTATCTTCTGTATGACTTGATAAAGTTCTAACAGCTCTAAATGTTGCTATAATGAAAGCTCTCAGCAAATGAATCTTCCTGGAACGTCAGCAACGCCAGCAGCAATGGCGGGGTTGCACAAGATGGTGGTGCGCAAGAACACACGTGAAGGTTGGGAGCCGTTGGCTCTTTGGCTCTCTACAACTATAGTATTTTGAGTTGCTACCCAACACCACACGAGTCGTGGTGTTGGGTAGCAACAGGTTTGTTTATGATAGCATAGAGAGCTCACCCATATTGATAAGCAGAATGAATGAGCCCGCATTGACAAGAGGTCCTCTAGCATGGGAAGATGAGAGTACCTATTGAATGTAGAGATTGATAGATGCTGTCGGTGACTGGGATGAAACTGTCATCACAAACTAAGGTGTTGGGCAAAAGATTCCTGCGCAAACTCCATTGCGTAAGTGATAACTGGTGTTTCTTATCTCGTGTACCACCTGATAATGTATAGTTAGTGCGTATTTACTGGGGCAGGTTAGGCAGTGCTTTATGTAGTCTTAACTAAGTTCTAAGTCTACTTTCCTTACTCTTCTAAACTTAAGATAGATGAATGATGTCTGACTTGAAAGGTTTTTATGCAACGCGTAACCTGCTTAAGTAAATTACTTATGAAAAGGGAATTGCTTGAAAATTCCCTCCCCGTTCTCGCAGTAAAACTGTAATAAGCAAATACTTGATTAAGTACATTATTTTATATTTCTTAGGTTTCAGTGAGGCTAAGTTGGACTACTAAGTTGTCAGGCAAAATTAAGTGGATCAGTTAACTGGTTTTCTTAGTGGTGGGTGAGAGGAGGTTCTGATGATCCTGTAGGGTAGTGGTGGGTGAGAGGAGGTTCTGATGATCCTGTAGGGTAGTGGTGGGTGAGAGGAGGTTCTGATGATCCTGTAGGGTAGTGGTGGGTGAGAGGAGGTTCTGATGATCTTGTAGGGTAGTGGTGGGTGAGAGGAGGTTCTGATGATCCTGTAGGGTAGTGGTGGGTGAGAGGAGGTTCTGATGATCCTGTAGGGTAGTGGTGGGTGAGAGGAGGTTCTGGTGATCCTGTAGGGTAGTGGTGAGTGAGAGGAGGTTCTGATGATCCTGTAGGGTAGTGGTGGGTGAGAGGAGGTTCTGATGATCCTGTAGGGTAGTGGTGAGTGAGAGGAGGTTCTGATGATCCTGTAGGGTAGTGGTGAGTGAGAGGAGGTTCTGATGATCCTGTAGGGAAGTGGTGAGTGAGAGGAGGTTCTGATGATCCTGTAGGGAAGTGGTGAGTGAGAGGAGGTTCTGATGATCCTGTAGGGTAGTGGTGGGTGAGAGGAGGTTCTGATGATCCTGTAGAGTAGTGGTGGGTGAGAGGAAGTTCTGACGATCCTGTAGGGTAGTGGTGGGTGAGAGGAAGTTCTGACGATCCTGTAGGGTAGTGGTGGGTGAGAGGAGGTTCTGATGATCCTATAGGGTAGTGGTGGGATGATACGCAGATGCACTCTGACGCAAGTTTAACTTCTTGTAACACTGGCCATAACTTTCCTCCTGTGGCACTCCCCCTCACCCTCCACAACTCTTCGATATTCTTATAAATCCAATTTCTCCTGTGTAGAGTACAGGCCGTCATGATTGATGGTAATTCCCAAGTAATAGTAACTCCAACCTTTGAAGCTGCCGTAGCTACTGATCCTCTAATGGAATATTTATAATAAGATTTCTTCGGATTTTTAACCCCGGAGGGTTAGCCACCCAGGATAACCCAAGAAAGTCAGTGCGTCATCGAGGACTGTCTGTCTTATTTCCATTGGGGTCCTTAATCTTGTCCCCAGGATGCGACCCACACCAGTCGACTAACAACCCAGGTACCTATTTGCTGCTAGGTGAACATGACAACAGGTGTAAGGAAACACGTCGAAATGTTTCCACCCGCCGGGAATCGAACCCGACAGATTTTATTACTTAGAAGTCCACCCTGTGTGATGGAATATAAAAACATAGCTAACTTTCCTTCTCACTATATAACTCTCAATAGGTTAGCAGCACATTGTTGAGCAAAGTTTGTTGAATCAAAGAAATCCCTCGCTGCCACGCCAACACTGCCTATTTGTTTTTCGTTATTGTCGATTTTGTAGATATTTAGATGCGGCGCGCGCCTCTGGCAGGAAGGGAAGCATTTTCTGTTGCACTGTGTTCAACGGCAGATTTTAAAGCTCTTTTGTGTTTATTCAAAAACGTATATTTTCAGTCTAACCTGTTCAGTTTTAAAACAAAAATTCAACCCATTTGATAGTCATATTATGTCTTAGAACCAAAAATTATGATACAAATATCTCCTGACAAGTGACAAGGTGGGTGTTGAGGTGTGAACTCTTCCACACCCACTTCCTGGTAAGGTGGGTGTGGTGAGTTCCCCACACATACCTACTAACCAGGTAGGAGTGAGGTGGGTGTGGGGTGAGTTCCCCCACACATACCTACTAACCAGGTAGGAGTGAGGTGGGTGTGGGGTGAGTTCCCCCACACATACCTACTAACCAGGTAGGAGTGAGGTGGGTGTGGGGTGAGTTCCCCCACACATACCTACTAACCAGGTAGGAGGAGGTGGGTGTGGGGTGAGTTCCCCACACATACCTACTAACCAGGTAGGAGTGAGGTGGGTGTGGGGTGAGTTCCCCACACATACCTACTAACCATGTAGGCGTGAGGTGGGTGTGGGGTGAGTTCCCCACATACCTACTAACCATGTAGGCGTGAGGTGGGTGTGGGGTGAGTTCCCCACACATACCTACTAACCAGGTAGGAGTGAGGTGGGTGTGGGGTGAGTTCCCCCACATACCTACTAACCATGTAGGCGTGAGGTGGGTGTGGGTGAGTTCCCCACACATACCTACTAACCATGTAGGCGTGAGGTGGGTGTGGGGTGAGTTCCCCCACATACCTACTAACCAGGTAGGCGTGAGGTGGGTGTGGGGTGAGTTCCCCCACATACCTACTAACCATGTAGGCGTGAGGTGGGTGTGGGGTGAGTTCCCCACACATACCTACTAACCAGGTAGAGTGAGGTGGGTGTGGGGTGAGTTCCCCCACACATACCTACTAACCAGGTAGGAGTGAGGTGGGTGTGGGGTGAGTTCCCCACACATACCTACTAACCATGTAGGCGTGAGGTGGGTGTGGGTGAGTTCCCCCACATACCTACTAACCATGTAGGCGTGAGGTGGGTGTGGGTGAGTTCCCCACACATACCTACTAACCATGTAGGCGTGAGGTGGGTGTGGGGTGAGTTCCCCCACACATACCTACTAACCAGGTAGGAGTGAGGTGGGTGTGGGGTGAGTTCCCCCCCACATACCTACTAACCATGTAGGCGTGAGGTGGGTGTGGGGTGAGTTCCCCACACATACCTACTAACCATGTAGGCGTGAGGTGGGTGTGGGGTGAGTTCCCCCACATACCTACTAACCAGGTAGGCGTGAGGTGGGTGTGGGTGAGTTCCCCCACATACCTACTAACCATGTAGGCGTGAGGTGGGTGTGGGGTGAGTTCCCCCACATACCTACTAACCAGGTAGGCGTGAGGTGGGTGTGGGCTGAGTTCCCCACACATACCTACTAACCATGTAGGAGTGAGGTGGGTGTGGGCTGAGTTCCCCCACACATACCTACTAACCATGTAGGAGTGAGGTGGGTGTGGGCTGAGTTCCCCCACACATACCTACTAACCAGGTAGGCGTGAGGTGGGTGTGGGCTGAGTTCCCCCACACATACCTACTAACAATGTAGGAGTGAGGTGGGTGTGGGCTGAGTTCCCCCACACATACCTACTAACCAGGTAGGCGTGAGGTGGGTGTGGGCTGAGTTTCCCCACACATACCTACTAACAAGACTAGAAACATCGGAAGAACTAAAGGGTATTTTTCATTAACGTTTTTTTATTATAAATTTATTACGAAGAAAGAATTATAAGCAAATGTGAATTATTCTGGTAGTCGTTGATGAAGGTATCAACAACTAGCAGTTCATCCGACACGTAATGTCACACTATTACATAAGTGGAACACTACAGTAGGACTCTAGGTACATGCTGAGTACGTCCATTTAGCATCGATTCATGTTCCCTTAAGTTTACTTAGGTACACATACACACAAGTACAATTATCAAACATAGTTTAACATGTGTAAATTATCTAGGATAACCTCCAAAAACAAACAAAGTGGCTTGTTTGCATTGGCGTCCTTATATTTAAAGCTACGCAAGTTATCGTTTCAATAACGTCTTATCGGAGTTTAGTCATTTTTATTGTTTATTTTGCACAGGATATCTGCAACATTAACATAACTTGTTATGAAAAGATAAACTTGTTACAGTAGTCGTGGCGCCGGCGCCGGAAGCAAGAGTGGCGTGAGTTACCACACTAGCCTCGCATGACTGGCTATGAGCATCCAAACGTCTTTGATGGAATATCTGCAGGAGGCTTGATTATACTGGGTGTGAATGTATGGTGATGTCCACAAACTGTGCAAAAGGACACTTGTGTACTGTTGAAGGCGCTCGTCACTCGTGGTGACGTACTGTACACAAGTGTACTTTTAACACTGGTAAGAATATATTCATAAGGAGTAGCTAGGGGTCGTTTTCTGGATTATCAAATGTCAAGTTGTTTAAGTCAGCCAGGACTCATCTGATATAGCACCAGAGAGGTAATCAGGGTTCATGAAATGGTTGCGTAGCACAGCTTACTTGGATCAAGAGCCCTTCATCGAGAAATATCCATTGAAGGGTCCATCAGGCTATAGTAATGGTTGTGACTGAGATCTTTAAGGCGGAAGTTTCTCAAAGGAATCACTATATAAAGTTGGGAAAACCAACGAGAAGGTTGAGTCAGGAAGTAATGAGTGAGCAGCAGCCAGTGGATCTAATATCACAAGGCCAGTCAGTCAGCAGACAGTAAGGACGTTACAACGTGCTCGGTCAGCTAGTCAACGAGAAGGAATCGTACTAACGTAAGTAACGAGGCTACGTTGAAGCAGTGACTTGTGTAACTATCAATACTACGGTTCTAAGTTACACAAGAATCAGAATACAGCAACAGTATAGTACAAGATGGTGACCAGGCAGTGACGGAGGTGATATAAAGAACAGAGCCGAGTGGTGAACACTGGTGTGGTAGCACACTTTTGTATGTACTTTCAGTAATTTTCTTAAAACATTGCATACAGTGTATATACGTACCAACTTTTATAATGTGGTTCATCAGTGATGCGTAAAGACTTCAAGTCTTCTAGCTAAGAGCATAACAGTGAAGGACCACTGCACTAGGTGTATGCTAGGCATGTCCAACTACAACTACTCTCCCACACTCCTACCTTTGATATACCTTTGAAGAGTTTCGAGAGTTTATCTACTCTCTGAGTCCGGCCATGGGCCAGGCTCGTCTGGTGCTTGCCTGGTCAACCAGGCTGTTGCTGCTGGAGGCCCGCTGCCCCACATATCCATCACAGCCTGGTTGATCTGGCACCTGGTGAAGATATTTGTCCAGTTTCCTCTTGAAGGCTTCTACACTGGTTCCAGCCGTGTTTCGATATCTTCTGTAAGATGTTGAATAGTCTGGGAACCCGGATGTTAATACAGTGCTCCGTATTGTCCCCACCGCACCCCTGCTCCTCACTGGGTTTATTTTACACTTCCTCCCATATCTCTCACTCCAGTATTTTTTATGGCAGTGTGCAGATTTGGGACCAGGCCCTCAAGTACTTTCCAGTATATATTATCATGCATCTCTCTCCTCCGCTCCAATGAGTACATGTTCAAGACTTGAAGGCGTTCCCAATAATTTAGATGTTTCAATGGCTCACGTGAGCCGTAAACGATCTCTGAATTTGTTCCAGCTCTGATATTTCTCCTGCCCTGAACGGGGCCGTCAGCACTGAGCAGTATTCTAAGTGAGGAGCACTAGCGATTTGAAGAGTGTCACCATCGGCATTATTTCCCTTGTTTTGAAAGTTCTCAATACCCACCCGTCATCTTCCTGGCTGTTGAGATCTTTGTCTTGTTATGGTCTTTAAAAGACAGATCAGCAGACATAATTATTCCCAAGTCCTTTACGTGTTCCTTTCGTTCTATGTGGTGACCCTCTTGCGTTTTGTATATAGTGTTCCCTTTTTGAGTTCTTCATTTTTCCATACCTAGCAGCTGAAACTTATCACCATTGAACGTCATGTTGTTCTCCACTGCCCATTGAAGACCCTGCTTATGTCCTCCTGTAATTTTTCAGTGTCATCTACCGTAGTGACTTTCATGCTTATTTTAGTGTCATCTGCAAATGATGATACAAAAGTGTGCTGGGTGTTTTTATGTATGTCTGCTATGAGGATGAGAAACAGCAGAGGTGCCAGGACAGTACCTTGGGGCACTGAGCTTTTGACCTCGCTGATGCTGGATCTTGACCTGTTCACTACTACGTTTTGTGTTCTGTGTGTTAGGAACTCAAAAATGCATCTGCCTACGTTCCCAGTAATGCCTATAGCCCTCATTTTGTGCGCTATCACTCCATGATCGCATTTGTCAAACGCCTTTGCAAAATCTGTGTAAATCACATCTGCGTTTTGGTCGTCCTCCAATGCCTCCGTAATTCTGTCATAATGGTTCAGCAGCTGTGACAGGCATGATCGTCCCACTCTAATGCCATGCTGGTTCGGGTTATGTTGGTTGTGCTGGTCCATGAACTTTGTAATCTGCCGTCTAATCACTCTTTCAAAGATTTTTATGATGTGAGAAGTTAGGGCTACTGGTCTGTAATTTTTAGCTAGTGCTCTACTACCTCCCTTATGCAAAGGAGCTATGTCTGCACTTTTTAAGGCCTCGAATTTCACCTAGATCTAAGCTCTTTTCCCACAGAATACTAAGGGTTCTTGCTAAGGGATTTGCACTGTTTTTTATAAATAAAGCATTCCATGAATCTGGTCCAGGTGCTGAGTGAGTGGGCATGTTGTCCATTTCTTTTTCCAAATCTATGGGATTTATATTTAATGTCGGTTAGGTGGTCTGCGGCCTTCTGCTGGAGTGAAAATATTTCTGCATTTTCTACCTTGCTGTCATTTAGTGGGTTGCTGAACACTGACTCATACTGTTCCTTTAGGATTTCACTCATTTCCTGTTCATCGTCAGTATACGAATCTCCTCTCAATAATGGTCCAATTCTACAGGTAGTTCTTAGCTTGATTTTGCATAGGAATAGAAATATTTTGGGTTTCTTGCAATATCCTGTATGGCTCTTTGTTCCCTTTGTACTTCTTCTGTCAGGTATGACATCTTAAGTTTTGCTCTAATTCAGTGATCTCTCGGTTAAGGCTCTCTCCTCTGTTGCAACCATATTTGTGTTTTTCAGCAATTCAGTAACCCGTTTTCTTCTGTACCATCTCCTACGCTCTCTCTCTATATCTGATCTTCTGGGTTCCCTCAATGGTACGTGCTTCATACATACCTTATATGCTTCTGTATTCAGCTGGAAGTTCTCGCTTCATTGACGTTACATGTATTCGGGAGTTTGTCCCACTCAGTCATAATTCTCTTGTCAAACCAATGCTTTCCTATAACCTTTAAATCTAAATTTGTCCAACTTGAATCCATTGCTCAGTGTCTTGTATTCGTTGGATATTTTCAACACGTTATTTTTTATCCTCTTTATTCTGGTTTTTCCATTGTACACTTCAGCCATATCCCCCCCCCTCCCCACCAAGAGTGCCAGTTCAGTGCCTTTAGTCTGTCTTCGTAAGAAAGATTTGTGTTACAGGGGATCAACTTCGTTATTCTCCTCTGTATGTTTTCCAGCACATTTATGACCATTCTGTAAGAATAAGATCAGAATTGAACATGATAATCTAAAAGCTAAGGCTTTATAAACCTTTTTCGCATTCAGTTTGATTAAGATTTACATAATTTAGTTTATATTTGCCATAGTTATTTTACTTTGCCAATTAGAACCTTACGTTTGTCTACATTAAACTGCAGCTGCAATTTCTCGTATCACATCAACCTGCCCTAATTCTCTAGTGACTTAGCCAGACTTTAACGGCCTATTTTAGTGTTATCGGAAAACTTTGTCTGGTATCACTTTTTTTTAATCTAATACAGAGGCAACTATTATATATACTGAGATAGTAGAAGACATGGAGACTTAATTTATAGGTGTTCAGTTCCTTAGACATAATAGACAGGATAGCCTTAATTTATCTAAAGCAGACATGAGGATGGATACTTATATACTGGAACCATAGGTAAGGTGAAGCAGTTGAAGACAGTGCCACAGGCGGGCGGGACCTAGTGGAAATATTTCATGCCTGTGTTGGGGCAGCGGTTGGCAAAAAGATTTCTAACTGCTAACCACGCCCTCCCAGCAAAAATCTTCTATAATGGCCAGTTTCTCTGAGAGAAGAAAGATTGCTTCATCCCAGAGGACCTGGTTATCCATCTGCTTTGAGGTTGTGGATGATGACTGGGGGGCACTTGAGGTTGTGGATGATGACTGGGGGTCACTTGAGATTGTGGATGACTGGGGTCATGAGGTTGGATGTGACTGGGGTCACTTGAGGTTGTGGATGATGACTGGGGGTCACTTGAGGTTGTGGATGATGACTGGGGGTCACTTGAGGTTGTGGATGATGACTGGGGGTCACTGTGCAGTGTGCACGGCTGCATCTGCACCCAAATGCCTGGCTGCGAAACAAGAGAGCCGACTGTTGGTAGAATTTCGCTCACTAGACGTTACCTAGAAGTCAGCTACACACATCTCCGACTCAGTGTATTATTTCATGTAATGGAGCTGTCGGGGTATTAGGCCTTCAGTACTATATTTACAGGAGACTAAATTCTTGGCAGTGGAGTGGTTTCTGGATTCCATGTAAGCTTTTTATGCCTCTGTACTACTGGCACAGTTGCCAATCAGGTTCGTCTGCGCTGCCTGCAGGTTATGACCATCTGAGTAGTCTTGCAAGTGAACCTCCAGGTTAGGTTTTACACTGTTATGCTCTTGTTTCCTTATTATGGGACTAATTCACCCATTCCTCCTGGGCATGAACGCCTTCTCAGGCAGTGACCTCTCTTCTAGTTCTGTTCTTCCTGACTTACATGATAATCATTTCCCTCCTCTTGGAGTCTGCGGGATCCTCTGTGGTAGGGGCTGAAGGCGACTCTGAAGCTCGGGCCGAGATCTCTTGTGACCTTGGTGATTTCCATGATGTGCAGGAGACTTGTAGGTATTTCATTAGTTTTGTGTTGTGGGCGGCGGAGGATAAACACTCCTTGGTCAGGTAGCTTGGGGTTCCGTCTGCCAGTCCTTTGGTGACTAAGACTCTGCAAATTGTGCGCACCGAATATCGTTGCCTCAGGTAACACTTTGCTGGCCATCAAGAGGAAGGTGTTCAGAAGTGCTCTGTGGACGTCCTGGGTTCGTTAAGTAGAGGGGGAGGGGGAGTTACTCCAACACTCATCCAGGGAGGTAGTCAACACTTGCTGAATGCTTCTCCCGTTTCAAGTGTTGAGAGTAACACTCCCAAAGTTTCGAGGCCACAATTTTCGTTCCGAAAATATCTTCTACACGTCCACTGTTAAATGTATGGTCCACCTTGTGGGCATAACCTACTTGCATTAGCAGCCCCCTCCCACATATGAACACCTAAATTGCTGAATCTCTCCTTTTCCACTAGCGACAAATTTTTTAAGAAAATATTTGACATTTGACAAGCATTTTATTGTGTTGAAGGGAGCGGAGGAGGGGAAGGTTCCTTGATGCAGGTGAGAGGTCTTGTGTGACTTGTGGCCTGACACTGAGTGCAACACATTTTAATTCTTTGTCCCTTGAGTAAATGGGCACATTGCAACATTCTGAATACTTCATTTTTTTAGGGTACGTTTCGCTCACCAGGAGCGTTATGTAGCCTCAGTGTACATAACCGGTCAGAGTAAGAATATACATAACGGACAGGTGGGTGTAAGGGCGGAGCCCGAGCAGAGGGATGATAGATATTTCGTAGTAGGAAAAATAAAGCATAGATATAACAAAGTTGTACATAAATAACATGTATTAAGTGATCATAAAATTCTATTTCTCCTGTGTATGGGATAGACCATCCTGATGGATGTTAATTTCCAAGTAATAGTAACTCCAGTTCTGCTGTAAAGAAACGTTTCAAGCTTCCTTACAGCTTTACGTTTCCTGGGATACTTGACTATATCTTAATTGCCCTACTCAAGTCTCCTAGGTAAGGCTGAAAAAATTCAATCACACGGTATGAAATCCCCTCCTCTGTGATGGAATATGACAGGGAAACAGCTTATTTTTGTTCTCACTATGTACTAGTTATCTTACGGATTAGGGTAGAAGCATACATTTATTTTTTCAAAATAGTTACGGGCATTAGCAGAAAGGGTCGTCCAATCATCTATCTTGCCATTTACTCGTTGAGAGGTGAAGAAGCACTCTGCTGACATGTTTATATAGTGGCGGGATCTTTGTGGTGTGTAAATGCGGATGTCTTATTAACGTGACGTTGATAGCTATATTTATGTATGAGAGACAGACACAGACAGGAAGACAGGCAGAGACAAAGTGGACGACACAGAGGCGCCTCGTCGTCTCCTCCCCAGCCTCTAATCACTGCCAGTTCAACTGTCTAAGAATGAGGACTTCATTCACATTATGAACCCTGGAGGGTTTCGCAACAAAGATACCAATCATTGTGACCTATTACATTGGAAGTAAAAAGGTCTTTTCCAGGCTGCCTCCCCCTAGATATACAGCTACTGCAAAATGAAGAGGGGCAGTAGGTATAAGGCCTGCGTAAGTCACGCTCCATCCAGGATTGAACTCGGAATTCTTTCGATTGCTAGTCTTTACACCACAGTTTTTTATAGTAAAACTGAGTAATCAGCAATGAGCGGCCACCCCATTCTGCATGAGCTTTTGTAGGAACAAAAGCTAGCTATAATATAGTGTCATTTTCCATCACACACGATGGATACTGTGTCTTCAGGAAGGACGTAGTACACTTGTTGTGTCTTCAGGAAGGACGTAGTACACTTGCTGTGTCTTCAGGAAGGACGTAGTACACTTGCTGTGTCTTCAGGAAGGAGGTAGTACACTTGTCTTCGAAGGGTAGTACACTGTTGTGTCTTCAGGAAGGACGTAGTACACTTGTTTGGGGGGTTGTGTCTTCAGGAAGGACGTAGTACACTTTTTTCTTAAAATGTCTTCAGGAAGGTGGTAGTACACTTGTTGTGTCTTCAGGAAGGACGTAGTACACTTGCTTGTGTCTTCAGGAAGGACGTAGTACACTTGTTGTGTCTTCAGGAAGGTGGTAGTACACTTGTTGTGTCTTCAGGAAGGTGGTAGTACACTTGCTGTGTCTTCAGGAAGGACGTAGTACACTTGTTGTGTCTTCAGGAAGGTGGTAGTACACTTGCTGTGTCTTCAGGAAGGTGGTAGTACACTTGCTGTGTCTTCAGGAAGGTGGTAGTACACTTGTTGTGTCTTCAGGAAGGTGGTAGTACACTTGGTGTGTCTTCAGGAAGGAGGTAGTACACTTGGTGTGTCTTCAGGAAGGAGGTAGTACACTTGCTGTGTCTTCAGGAAGGAGGTGTACACTTGGTGTGTCTTCAGGAAGGAAGTAGTACACTTGGTGTGTCTTCAGAAGGTGGTGGTACACTTGCTTGTCTTCAGGAAGGAGGTAGTACACTTGCTGTGTCTTCAGGAAGGACGTAGTACACTTGCTGTGTCTTCAGGAAGGACGTAGTACACTTGCTGTGTCTTCAGGAAGGAGGTAGTACACTTGCTGTGTCTTCAGGAAGGAGGTAGTACACTTGTTGTGTCTTCAGGAAGGTGGTAGTACACTTGCTGTGTCTTCAGGAAGGAGGTAGTATACTTGCTGTGTCTTCAGGAAGGTGGTAGTACACTTGTGTCTTCAGGAAGGAGGTAGTACACTTGCTGTGTCTTCAGGAAGGAGGTAGTACACTTGCTGTGTCTTCAGGAAGGAGGTAGTACACTTGCTGTGTCTTCAGGAAGGAGGTAGTACACTTGCTGTGTCTTCAGGAAGGTGGTAGTACACTTGCTGTGTCTTCAGGAAGGTGGTAGTACACTTGCTGTGTCTTCAGGAAGGACGTAGTACACTTGCTGTGTCTTCAGGAAGGTGGTAGTACACTTGCTGTGTCTTCAGGAAGGTGGTAGTACACTTGCTGTGTCTTCAGGAAGGAGGTAGTACACTTGCTGTGTCTTCAGGAAGGTGGTAGTACACTTGCTGTGTCTTCAGGAAGGAGGTAGTACACTTGCTGTGTCTTCAGGAAGGTGGTAGTACACTTGCTGTGTCTTCAGGAAGGAGGTAGTACACTTGCTGTGTCTTCAGGAAGGAGGTAGTACACTTGCTGTGTCTTCAGGAAGGAGGTAGTACACTTGCTGTGTCTTCAGGAAGGAGGTAGTACACTTGTTGTGTCTTCAGGAAGGAGGTAGTACACTTGTGTGTCTTCAGGAAGGAGGTAGTACACTTGTTGTGTCTTCAGGAAGGAGGTAGTACACTTGCTGTGTCTTCAGGAAGGAGGTAGTACACTTGCTGTGTCTTCAGGAAGGAGGTAGTACACTTGTTGTGTCTTCAGGAAGGAGGTAGTACACTTGTTGTGTCTTCAGGAAGGAGGTAGTACACTTGCTGTGTCTTCAGGAAGGAGGTAGTACACTTGTTGTGTCTTCAGGAAGGAGGTAGTACACTTGCTGTGTCTTCAGGAAGGACGTAGTACACTTGCTGTGTCTTCAGGAAGGAGGTAGTACACTTGTTGTGTCTTCAGGAAGGAGGTAGTACACTTGCTGTGTCTTCAGGAAGGAGGTAGTACACTTGTTGTGTCTTCAGGAAGGAGGTAGTACACTTGTTGTGTCTTCAGGAAGGAGGTAGTACACTTGTTGTGTCTTCAGGAAGGAGGTAGTACACTTGCTGTGTCTTCAGGAAGGAGGTAGTACACTTGTTGTGTCTTCAGGAAGGAGGTAGTACACTTGCTGTGTCTTCAGGAAGGAGGTAGTACACTTGTTGTGTCTTCAGGAAGGAGGTAGTACACTTGCTGTGTCTTCAATAAGGAGGTAGTAATGCGCTTATACATTAGTGTTAACAAAAATTGTCGTTGGTTCTCTGAATCAACGACAAAAGTGAACTCCAGTTTTACTTATGTTTATTAGTGTTAAGTAACAGTATTAGGGATAGAAAAGGCACAATACCGTGACTGGAACAATACACACACAACCCGGCGTCGTAAGCTCTTTTTATATCTTCTCTCCTATGTGTGGGTTATTTATGTGTATTAAGGATGAAGCCAGTGTTGGTACAGTAGGCGCAGTTAAAGTTTTGTGAAACTCCTAAGGGCTTACAAGAAATTCTGGTTGTCTTCAAGAGGGAGCTGGACAGATACCTGAAGTCGGTGCCGGATCAGCCGGGCTGTGGTTCGTACGTTGGACTGCGTGCGGCCAGCAGTAACAGCCTGGTTGATCAGGCTCTGATCCACCGAGAGGCCTGGCCGTAGACCGGGCCGCGGGGACGTTGACCCCCGGAATAGCCTCCAGGTAGACTCCAAGTAGCCTCCAGGTAGCCTCCAGGTAGACTCCAGGTAGCCTCCAGGTAGATTCCAGGTAGCCTCCAGGTAGATTCCAGGTAGCCTCCAGGTAGATTCCAGGTAGCCTCCAGGTAGCCTCCAGGTAGCCTCCAGGTAGTCTCCAGGTAGCCTCCAGGTAGATTCCATGTAGATTCCAGGTAGATTCCAGGTAGCCTCCAGGTAGATTCCAGGTAGCCTCCAGGTAGACTCCAGGTAGCCTCCAGGTAGATTCCAGGTAGCCTCCAGGTAGACTTCAGGTAGCCTCCAGGTAGATTCCAGGTAGCCTCCAGGTAGATTCCAGGTAGCCTCCAGGTAGCCTCCAGGTAGCCTCCAGGTAGACTCCAGGTAGACTCCAGGTAGCCTCCAGGTATAGGTGAAGAGAGACTGCTTAACGAACTTTATCATTTTTTAATATTAAGCTACTGTGAAATATGTATTTTTTATTAAAATATATTTAACTTCGTTTTTAACCTATGGGAAAACTCTGGCAAGAAGAAATATAATTTTCCGTAGCAGAAATTTTCCTTGAACTTTATCAATAAATTGGGGAACCGAAATTTGTTCTCCCCCAAATCTATTTTTTCCCTGCCTTTTGTGATTCAAAAATAGAAGGGAAAGCCTCCATTTTTTTTTTTTTTTACGAATATACGGTTTTGTATCTTCGGTGCAGCAAAGTACTTAGGGCCTCCCTAGACCTTACTGTGTAGATTACACAGTATTTTCGATTATTTAAGAGTAGTCTCCGGAATGACCATTTAGTTTTTAGGCAAGAGTGGACACACAGGCTTTTAATGTTTTGGAGAATATTGTTTTATTGATTATGCATGGTTTTTATTGATTTTTTTTATATTTCAGCTGTATAGTGTCTTGGTGGGGAGTTTATATTGTACAGAGCTGAATGACCTCCCAACACATGCAGATCCCATAATTCTTAACTATTTCATTTTCATCTATAATCATTGCATATTTTAGACACCATCTAGTATTTATTATGTTTGTTGTATTTTAGGGCTTATGAGTTCGGGGACGCGGCAAGACATCATCAGGAAAAATGGCGATTGTAACATGACTTATGCGAACCTGAAGAAGCGGCGTTCTCGCTACCTTCAGGATCTTTACACAACCCTCGTAGATGTGCAGTGGCGCTGGACTCTCATAGTCTTTTTTCTTGGCTTTATCATCAGGTGAGTGGAGGTGTTGTGTATTAAACCAGTGGGGGCAGACACTTTTAAAAGAGTCCTGTGCAGGGCCCGTCCAGGGTAGGCCCTGGAAGAATTTTTAATTGCATTTGTAATCCAATACATTGTTGGTGTGCATTCATAAGTTATATCAGAGCCTCATAGCTTTATTGCCTCTTGTATAGTTTGTTGAAATTCTACTATGAGTCTGTATTCCCCCCTATTTCAGTTGGCTAACGTTTGCCTTCATCTGGTACATGATCATCAAAGTGCACGGGGACGACCAAGAGACACAAAATCACACACCTTGTGTACAAAACGTCCAGAGTTTTACGGGCAGCTTTCTCTTCTCAATTGAAACTCAGCATACAATAGGCTATGGTTACAGGTAAGGTATAATTTCTTGTAAATGGTGTCTTTTTAATTTTTTTTTTTTCGTTTCTAGTTTTTCAGTATAGAATTTAATAACTTAGTAATTAAATGCTAAATACAGTAGTCTTAATTTGTATTTAAAGTTCATTTTGGGTAGATATTGATTTTAAGGTCCATCGACTTTCGCTAAAAAATTTAATTAAAAGATTGTAATAGTGAGTGTGCAGTGTATATGCTGCTGTAATAGTGAGTGTGCAGTGTATATGCTGCTGTAATAGTGAGTGTGCAGTGTATGTGCTGCTGTAATAGTGAGTGTGTAGTGTATATGCTGCTGTAATAGTGAGTGTGCAGTGTATGTGCTGCTGTAATAGTGAGTGTGTAGTGTATATGCTGCTGTAATAGTGAGTGTGTAGTGTATATGCTGCTGTAATAGTGAGTGTGCAGTGTATGTGCTGCTGTAATAGTGAGTGTGCAGTGTATATGCTGCTGTAATAGTGAGTGTGCAGTGTATATGCTGCTGTAATAGTGAGTGTGCAGTGTATGTGCTGCTGTAATAGTGAGTGTGCAGTGTATATGCTGCTGTAATAGTGAGTGTGCAGTGTATGTGCTGCTGTAATAGTGAGTGTGCAGTGTATATGCTGCTGTAATAGTGAGTGTGCAGTGTATATGCTGCTGTAATAGTGAGTGTGTAGTGTATATGCTGCTGTAATAGTGAGTGTGTAGTGTATAAGCTGCTGTAATAGTGAGTGTGTAGTGTATATGCTGCTGTAATAGTGAGTGTGTAGTGTATAAGCTGCTGTAATAGTGAGTGTGTAGTGTATATGCTGCTGTAATAGTGAGTGTGCAGTGTATATGCTGATGTAATAGTGAGTGTGCAGTGTATATGCTGCTGTAATAGTGAGTGTGCAGTGTATATGCTGCTGTAATAGTGAGTGTGCAGTGTATGTGCTGCTGTAATAGTGAGTGTGCAGTGTATGTGCTGCTGTAATAGTGAGTGTGCAGTGTATGTGCTGCTGTAATAGTGAGTGTGCAGTGTATATGCTGCTGTAATAGTGAGTGTGTAGTGTATATGCTGCTGTAATAGTGAGTGTGCAGTGTATATGCTGCTAGTAATAGTGAGTGTGCAGTGTATGTGCTGCTGTAATAGTGAGTGTGCAGTGTATTGCTGCTGTAATAGTGAGTGTGCAGTGTATATGCTGCTGTAATAGTGAGTGTGCAGTGTATGTGCTGCTGTAATAGTGAGTGTGCAGTGTATGTGCTGCTGTAATAGTGAGTGTGCAGTGTATGTGCTGCTGTAATAGTGAGTGTGCAGTGTATATGCTGCTGTAATAGTGAGTGTGCAGTGTATATGCTGCTGTAATAGTGAGTGTGCAGTGTATATGCTGCTGTAATAGTGAGTGTGCAGTGTATATGCTGCTGTAATAGTGAGTGTGCAGTGTATATGCTGCTGTAATAGTGAGTGTGCAGTGTATATGCTGCTGTAATAGTGAGTGTACAGTGTATATGCTGCTGCTTGGTGCTGGTCAGTGACATATTCTTTCCAAGTATTTTTGTAGCAAACTCGAATATATTAAAATTCAGATTCACACACTATCTTATCCCAAAGAATTGTCCTGGACATTATTGTATTGAAGTGAAATTTATACAATGTCACACCATAGAGATGTATTGTAACTTCTGTATTTGATACAAAAAAAAACAGTAAAATTATTTCAGATTGCTATAATAGATTAATTTGCTTTAATATAATGTACGTTAATTAATGCAAGTTTGTTCTTTTACAGATACGCCACAGAGGAGTGTCCAGAGGCAGTATTTTTAATGTGTATTCAAAGCATCACAGGTGTCATATTACAAGCGTTCATGGTGGGTGTTGTATTTGCCAAGCTGACACGTCCCAAACAGCGGACCAACACCATCTTGTTCTCCCGCAATGCTTGTATCTGTCTCCGTGACGGTAAACTCTGTCTCATGTTCCGTGTGGGAGACATGAGGAAGTCTTTCATCATCGGTGCCAGTGTTAAAGCGCAAGTTAGTGTTGCTAATTATGTTCTTAATAAAGTTTTCTTATCTAAATAAATAGCCCTCGTCCACATGTACAGTTTATTACTATTATTGTCATAAGTAGTAGTATTGATTTTAATATTCATGGGGAAGCAAGTCATGAAGCGCCTGCAAAATAAGAGGATAGCTCCAGTTTCTTAGGATCAAGAGCCCTTTACCAGTATAGACTTTCCCCTATCCTCCTTCATTTGTTTATGTAATTGAGATCTCCCTACAAGCTGAACTACGACAGGTGCGCCACTGAGATCATCTTGTCGTTGAATTTTATCGTTATTTCCAGAAACCTTAAAATTATATTTTTTCCCCAGGTTTTACGTAAAAGAAGAACAGAAGAGGGAGAAGAGATCCCATACCACCACTATAATGTCAAAGTCGGCAATGATGATGGCTCGGAGAATCTCTTCTTCATATGGCCCATGACTATTGTTCACATTATTGATGAAAATTCACCTTTCTTTAATATGTCCGCTGTGGATCTTATGAATGAAAGGTGAGCAAACTTAGTTATTAAAATTTTCTCCCACCTGTATGAAGGTGTCTCATGATGGTCTGTGTTAGTCGCCTATTTGTGTCTTAGTGAATCGTGTCCTGTCAAATTTTATTTGCTATACATACCTGGAGTTTACCTGGAGAGAATTCCAGGGGTCAACGCCCCCGCGGCCCGGTCTGTGACCAGGCCTCATGTTGGACCAGAGCCAGATCAACCAGGCTGTTACTGCTGGCCGTTTCAAATTTTCCGGTACTTGAATCCATTTCTGTCCATTTCTTAGTGTATGGTGGTACATACACTAAGAGATGTATATCTGTATTTTCACAGATACTCCTGTGTATATATACTGCACAATACTACATTTAGGAATGGACTGGCAGGTTACAATTGTTGGGCTTAGCCATTAATAGGATAAATGACCTCAGGGGCACAATTTCTCAGTCACGAAAGCAGCCACGAGGAGCCACCCATGAGTATGTCCATATAAATGAAAAAAAAATGAGTTTTACAGTTGGTATTTCATGAGGCGCTGAAGCAGCCACTGGGAAGAAGCAACATTGCAGGCTCTGTCTTTCCTCTAATAGCAGACCAACCATCCAACCTCCTAAATATATTAAGTATTATGCTTTTCCTTTCAGGTTTGAACTTGTAGTTTACCTAGAGGGCACAACAGAATCTACAGGCAACACTATGCAGGCGCGGTACTCCTATCAACCCTCTGATATTCTATGGGGTCACAGATTTGAAAATCTAGTACATTTTGACAAGGCTTCAGATAACTATGTTGTGGATTTTAGGGAATTCAACAAAACAAAAGAGGTAATTTAATTTTGATTTATTCATTCATTAATTTTTTCACTTTGTACTATAAATTTATCTCAGCATTATCCCAGCAAAATTTAAACAGTGATATATTGTACTGATATAATAATAATAATACTATCTTTATTTACTACAAGTACATGTACATGGTATACAGGCCTAGCTGACATCAATGACATACTACTATATAGAAAGTCCCTTGTTATGCAGAGCATTTCGGGCAAATTAGGTCCTTGTCCCAGGATGCGACCCACACCAGTCGACTAACTCCCAGGTACCCATTTTACTGATGGGTGAACATAGACAACCGGTGTAAAGAAACACGCCCAATGTTTCTACCAGAGCTGGGAATCGAACGCAGACCCTCGCCGTGTGAAGCGAGAGCTTTAGCGATCAGGCCACGGGGCACCGTAATCGCCCCCTTCCTTTTACTTTCATGACCTTACTCTTATGTGTCCATTTTCAACTTCACTTTCAAACCCTCCCAAACTCCTCTACCATAGATGTATGAAAGAAGTGAATGTGTTGGTAGATGGATGTATGAAAGACGATGTGAATCTTAGAATAGACGAGCTATAAGGATAAATTTGAGGAAAGTGTCTACCTGGAGTCTACCTGGAGAGAATTCCAGGGGTCAACGCCCCCGCGGCCCGGTCCGTGACCAGGCCTCCTGTTGGACTAGAGCCTGATCAACCAGGCTGTTACTGCTGGCCGCACGCAGTCCAACGTACGAACCCCAGCCCGGCTGGTCAGGTACCGACTTTAGGTGCCTGTCCAGTGTCTGCTTGAAGACAGCCAGGGGTTTGTTGGTAATCCCCCTGATGTATGCTGGGAGGCAGTTGAACAATCTTGGGCCCCTGACACTTATTGTGTTGTCCCTCAACGTGCTAGTGGCACCCCTGCTCTTCATTGGGGGGATGTTACATCGCCTGCCGAGTCTTTTGCTTTCGTAGGGAGTGATTTTTGTGTGCAAGTTTGGTACTAAGCCCTCGAGAATTTTCCATGTGTATATAATAATGTATCTCTCCCGCCTGCGTTCTAGAGAGTACAGGTTTAGGAACTTCAAGCGTTGAAGGTGAAGGTTCTCTGCACATTTTCAAGGTCAGCAATTTCACCCGCCTTGAAAGGTGATGTTAGTGTGCAGCAATATTCCAGCCTAGATAGAACAAGCGATCTGTAAAGTGTCAACATGGGCTTTGCATCCCTGGTTTTGAAGGTTCTCATTATCCATCCTGTCATTTTTCGAGCAGATTCAATTGCTACTTTGTTATGGTCCTTGAAGGTGAGATCCTCTGATATGATCACTCCCAGGTCTTTGACATTAGTTTTTTGCTCTATTGTGTGGTTGGAATTAGTTTTGTACTCCGAAGAGATTTTAATTTTTTCACGTTTTCCGTATCTGAGTAATTGAAATTTCTCATCATTGAACTTCATATTGTTTTCTGCAGCCCATTTAAAGATTTGGTTTATGTCTTCTTGGAGTCTAGCCGTGTCTTCAACGGTGGACACTGTCATACAGATTCGGGTGTCATCTGCAAAGGAAGACACGGCACTGTGGCTTATATCCCTGTCAATATCTGATATGAGGATGAGGAATAGGATGGGAGCAAGTACTGTGCCTTGTGGAACAGAGCTTTTCACAGTAGCTGCCTCAGACTTTACTCTGTTGACTAATACTATTTGTGTTCTACATGTTAGGAAATTATAGATCCATCTACCAACTTTTCCTGTTATTCCTTTATCACGCATTTTGTGTGCTATTACACCATGGTCACACTTGTCAAAGGCTTTTGCAAAATCTGTGTATATAACATCTGCATTCTGTTTATCTTCTAGAGCATCCAGGACCTTGTCGTAGTGGTCCAGTAGTTGGGACAGACAGGAGCGGCCTGCTCTAAACCCATGCTGTCTATGTTGTGGAAATGAAAATTATTTTCAGTGGATCAAAAAATGTACTGTAGGAAATTATAGCTGTCAACACCTTTGGGTGTGAGGCAAGTTGTTGTAGTGAGGGGAAGTCTGGAGATGTGATACTTGAGGATAAATGTGTGTGTAAATATACTGAGATTACTAGTCTAGAAATTAGACGACCAAATGGTGGTATGAAAAGCATAATTAAATAATCAGCGGTGTCGAGATAATTTGGTCATTTAGAAAAATGGAACAAACTAGATTGGCCAGACAGCAGTTCAACAAAAGCCCCGCTCAAGGAGAAAGTTATGACGACGTCTCAGTCCGTCCTCTACCACTGTCAACTGAGAGAGAAAAGTGCGATCATATAAATGTAAATAGTGTATGAATGGTAAATGGAAAGATGTGAAGGAACCCTTTTAAGAAATGATTAGTGGGAGGATGTGAAAGCTTAGAGGAAGAGAAGTTTTGATCTAGAAAACAGCTACCTAATTGTACGTACCTAACATGTTGGAATAATAAACAGTGCAGCCTTACTACATAAATGTGCCTATGTATATGTACATGTAAACAAAATTCCTCGTATAATTTCTTTTTTTTCTTTTTATAGATTCCAACTCCATTGTGCAGCGCAAGAGACCTGGAGGAATTTAAACGTCAGAGCACAGATCCTCTGTTGTGTTACACCCCAACTAACACTGATCATTTTGTCTGCCTGGAGCCAGACATGCTCACTGACCAAGACAACCACGCCGGAGCCAGACATGCTCACTGACCAAGACAACCACGCCGGAGCCAGACATGCTCGCTGACCAAGACAACCACGCCGGAGCCAGACATGCTCGCTGACCAAGACAACCACGCCGGAGCCAGACATGCTCGCTGACCAAGACAACCACGCCGGAGCCAGACATGCTCGCTGACCAAGACAACCACGCCGGAGCCAGACATGCTCGCTGACCAAGACAACCACGCCGGAGCCAGACATGCTCGCTGACCAAGACAACCACGCCGGAGCCAGACATGCTCGCTGACCAAGACAACCACGCCGGAGCCAGACATGCTCGCTGACCAAGACAACCACGCCGGAAACTGAACTGTTGCTCCTTTAAATTTCCGTTCATGTGTCGATATCAGTTTTGAAAACAATATAAGGTGTTACCTATAATTTATGATATTAATGGGATTCTACAGAACTGCAATAATGTGTCCTTATGTTGCAGAATACGATGAAAATGCCTCTTTATTACTTATTCATCTTTAAAACCGGATATTTTACAAAAATGATCGAGTCCAGATTAGAGGAGTTTGTGTTTACACGAGGAAACATTCCAGGTGACTGTGAAGTTGATATACATAATGTAAAAATGATAAGAATCATCTTGGGTTTTCGAAGAATTAAAAAGATTTAATATATAAAAAACAGGTTACTATGTAATCATGTTAAATAGAATTTACTGAATAAACTTTAATGCAGAATAATTTGTAATATTGTTGCTGAAGCAATTTAAAACTAACCTACAATTTATAGAGGAAATTTTAGACAAAATCTAATGTTTACCTCTCTAAATTGGTGATTAGCTTTATAACATTATACGTCTAAGCAGCTAAAGTCCAAACTCCAAGCTGACCTTCATTGTGAAACGTCAGAAGAATCACCGAAAGATGTGAAGATGTGTAGTATGTTTCTTGGTTCTCCATGAGAATGTCTTTAAGGGGGCCTTGTCGTGGGAAGAGGCTATCAGTCTGAGGAATTGAACCTCTTGGTCTTCCTCAGACCGAACCTAATTACCCCCAATCCCCTTCCCTTTCCCATCTTCCCCATCCTCCCTTTCCCTTTCCTCCACCTCCTCCTCATCCCTCCCTTATTTCCTTCCCATTTTTCTCCTGGGAGCTTCCTCCACAGGCATTCTAGTTCCTAGGTAGGGGGAAGGGTACCGTGTCTTCCCTTTCCGTTGAGGTTCTTGGCTAGTTTGCCATGGAATCTGGATCGCCCGGGATGCCCCTCCCTCTCCTGTCTCTCGGGGGTGGCTTTGGGTATCTTTCGGGCGACGGGTGTATCTCTGGAGGCCACCTTTCGGATTCCAGGGGTGGTGACTGAAGGCAGTATGCTTTAGGCAGATATCCGCCGCCTCTCTTTTGTCCGCCGAGGTGGCTAGGTGGATGTGAGGTTGCTATTCCGGATCGGATCGCTGGTTTACTGGCATGAAGGGTAAGGTATGGCACGGGTTCCATGCAGCATCTGCCCTACTTGCGGTGTTGAGGTCCTCTTGGGAGCGGAGGTGATTTACGCCTTTCATTCCTCCTAAGAGCTATTCCTCCACGTTACCCCTTTTTTTATTTATTTTTTTATTTTTTTCTTCTCTTGCTGGCACTCTTGCTGGTGCGGTTCGTCACCTGCTTCAGGTCGGATTCCAACGGCCCTTTTGACATATCTGACCTTCGCTCTTCTCTGACCTTGATTCCGGCTTCTCCCTCGATGGTCCGGCAATTTTTGGATTGCTCGCCCGCCACCCATCGGACCGCCCTCGGTCCCACATCCAAACGACCAAGACCCTTACATGATGATTCGACACTTCCTTCTCGTTCATCTCAGAAACGACCAGCACGTCACACACTCCCCTTAAACACTTGGTAAAGCTCTCCTACGCCATGTAGGTAAAGATATCTCATTTCACGCTCTCAAGAGTGGCACTCTCATCATCACGGTCCAGAATGCTGGCCAAGCTCGCGATCTTTCTGTTCTTACGACCATAGATACTATTCCTATCACTATTGACAAGCATCATTCTCTTAATTCTTGTAGTGGTACTGTCATTTTACCCCACACAATTGTCCAACGGAATTTCCAGACATGTGGTGATGACATTTTGGAGCAGCTTGAGCTCCAAGAACTCCTATCCTTAAGGTTGACACTTTTGTCCTCCTGCCAATAAGCGAAGACGTTATCCTTGCAATATAGCTCGTTAACGTTTGACTGCCGTGAACTGCCACCTTCGTCTACATTGCAGGTCAACGTTTACAAGTTCGAAAGGTGACCCCTACACCACAACAGTGTAGAAACTGCTGGCGTTTTGGTCATCCAGCGAAATATTGTAGGTCCATGGCCGAATGCCCAGTCTGTGGTGCCGACGACCATGCCAGTCCTTCTTGTACTTTACCTCCCTCTTGCCTTAACTGTCATGAGGCACATCCATCTACTCGCCGTTGTCAGGTTTACCTGAATGAGCGGGAAATCCATTGTCTCAGAGGCGGAAGGCTTCTCATATGCTATGGCCGTCTCTCATCTACGCCTTCAAGGAGACTTCCCGTATTTCCTATTCTCGCATTGCTAAACGTCTCCCCACTTCTGGGGTCCCAACTTCCTCGACTTCCTCTGTGGTTACAACATCCCCCTGTCACCCCTGTCTCGAATCCTTTGCTGTTCTTGGCTCCGAGGTCCCTACCTCGGTATCCCATACTGTCCACTCTCCTTCCTCTACTCACTCGCACAGTTCTATGTCTACACGCTCTCATCCCCACCTAAGTCTCAGCGCCCCTCCTTCTCATAAGTCTGGCAAAAATCCTATTACCGGGTTCTTCACCTCCGATTAGTTCTGTAACGTGTGTGGAGGTTCATCCTCCTCCTCTCAATATCTTTATCCCCTGTCTCCTCCTCGACAGTCTTCCTGACTGTCCCTCCCCAGGCTCTTCCAGTCCCCCCCAAACCCCTTCATTCAGTCATTCTCTCTTCTTCCATCTCCTCACGATTTTTAGAAAGTCTGATAGTTCCCGATGGTTGCCTCACTCCTTTCATTTCTAATGTGTCCCTCCTTCTTCACTCCAGTCTTCTCGAAAATCTGGAAGCTGTCACAGAATTTTGCAAGTCTGAACGCTTGATGGACACTCCACCTTCGTCCTCCTCCTCTCTTCTCTCCACCCCTTCCTTCACAGGTCCCTCTTTCTGATTACGAGGTCTCACGCTACCTAAGAGCTTTCAACCTAGTCCATAGATACTTAACCGATCATCTCTCAATCATGGCTTATTTGCAGTGAATATCGAGCCTCAGGTACGTGAGCTTCAGGTGTTGCTCTCCCAGTTTTCCTGTTGGTGTCTGTTTGCAGAACCCAAATTGCAATCCTCTGTTATCCGGCCCTTTTCAGGCTGATTTGTTATATTCATCGGATCCTTTTCCATGGAACTTTAACGAAAGTGCTCTCTATACGCACTGGTTATCCATACCGTCAGCTCTATGTTCATTCTTCTTACATTACACCGCAGCCCGTATCCACTTGAATAAGTGGTATACACACTGTTCTTTATATCTCTCCCTTCACGAGCATTGTCTATCCCAGATGTTGATTTTCTGTTTCTTCCTTGCCGCCACCCCTTCTATTACTTGGCGATTTTAACGCACACCATTTTCTCTGGGAGGTCGACTGTGACTCCGTGGCATTCAGTTGAGGCATTTCTTGCTTCTCTTCCTCCATGTTTTAAATACGGGTACTCCTACCCATTTTGATCCCGAACTCATTCTTTCTCCTGCATCAATCTTTCCATCTGCTCTTCATCAACTGTCCTTGACTTCACCTGGTCTGTCCTCCCGGACTTACATGATAGCTATCATTTTCCAATCATCCTTAGGTCCCTTCGTATTCTCCACTCCTCGTGCCCACGCTGGCAATTTGACCGGCGAAATGGGACCTTTACGCAACTTACTGCCTTTCATGAGGTTCCTTCCAGTGTCTGTTCGACATATTCTGTTGGACTGTCCACTTATCAATGAGCACGCAGAATTTACCTCCAACGGCGTCTTCGCCTCAGGCCTTTCTTTACCTTCCTTCTTACAGATGGACCTCCTTTAATCATGACTCTCGTTGACTTTTGACAGAAACTGACTTACTACACAAACTCTGAAGATTATACCTCTAGCACCTCCTCAGTCCCTTCTACCTGATCTCTTGCTACCTCTATCCCTGCACTATCCACTGTCCTGCTGCACTCCATACCCTACTAATCATCCATCTCCTCTTACAACCCATTCTCCCTGCATCCTGCAATAACCTGCAGCGCAGTATAACCCCTGTGGTTTAGCACTTCTATTTGATGATAATAATAATAATGAACATGAATACATTGGTACAATATATCAAAGATTATGAATCTCCTCCAGTTCCTCCGAAGCCGGACGCGAGCCCAGTATGCAGCACGCATTTTCCCTCTGGATGGCCATGCTGAGGTGCTGGAACATGAAAGTGGCTGCCCTTGGGTCTCTGGTGGTGTCGATGAGTCTGGAACCCAGTTTTTGAGGAAACGTGTTGCATTTTTCCCCATGATCCCAAGGTCTCTGATCCCACTGGGACAAATTGATACTGTTGGCTTATGTCCCTGTACTTGCCGATCTTGTACTCCTCCCTGTGGTCAGCAGCTCCTACCTGTCGCCCGACACTGTGATGGATGTAGGTGTCAGCCAGCGTCAACACAGGTATGGTATAGTCCCATGCTAAGAGCTTGCCATTCTTCCAAGGATAGATGGTGATCCCGTCGGGGCGGTTTGCTTGGTTGTGGGTATTGTTGGCTGCTAATGATCGGGGCTCTCTCTCGGCTGGGCATCCAGCTGTAGCAAGGGTTCTCTTATGATGTCATTGACTTCATTGAGTCTTGCATGCCAGCCCTTGGTTTTGGAACAGTTTAGACCATGTAGACCATATTGGTCGGCTTGCACATCACCACAAATACACACACATTCCGTGTGAATTTGGGCAGCAAGGCGCAGAGCCACTGCAATACGGAGGGCCTTAAGGTCGTGGCGTGTTCCCATTGCCGAAATGGGAACTGTTTGGAGGAAGTCCCCAGAGTGATGTGCACTCACAGCTAGGAGACGGGCAGTCTCCCTGTGTGATGTTACAGCCCTAAGCATGCTGGCAAGCATCTTTTCAGTGATGGGGCCATCCCATCTTGACTGTTTGTAGGCCAGTTCTTCACTAGGTTTTGGTGCTGGAGCAGCAAGTCTCTCCCATTCAGTGATATATACACACACACATACATATATACACACACACATTATCTCTCAGTCCAGAGCAGGATTCGAACCTGTGCGCTCTGCATCAAAGTATACAGTACTTTTCCAGTACAGCCAGACCCCGTTTGCGAATTTTTGAACATTCTAATTATATATATTTTGTTATCCCTCTGCATAGCAGTAGTGTTTTGGTACTCGTGTAGCTGCCCATGGTTACTGAAGTACCATAATCTTGTGTCTTCCATAATATATTACACTAGTAAGACAAGGAAAGTTCACACTTTCTCTTGGAGTGTTGCAGTCTTGTATGTGGTGTGAAACAAGTGTCTTGGAGTGTTGCAGTCTTGTATGTGGTGTGAAACAAGTGTCTTGGAGTGTTGCAGTCTTGTATGTGGTTGAAACAAGTGTCTTGGAGTGTTGAGTCTTGTATGTGTGTGAAACAGTGTATCAAACTTCAGAAAAAAATGTGAATAGTTCTGGAACGGTTGTTGAAATGCATATATAGTATATTTATACCTTATTGTCCCTTCATAGAGGAAGGGGCACCATGATGCAGGTGGGAAACTTTTGATCCAAGGCACTGAAGCTAACCTTTCCTTAGATCATATCTGATTACCATCCATTCGTTGTATGACTGTTACTACAAGAATATATATCATGTAGAGTTTCCAGGAATGTGGAATTAAACGTTATTTTATTATATTATCATGTGTTTTTATCACTTGATCCATCAACAACACACATCTTCTGATCAACATTTTTCTGTACAACCTCAGCTGTTTTAGCTCACGTGAATATTATAGTAATTATATGCAACATGTCCAGCCGTCTCCTGCAACTTGTATCCAACCTCATTGCTTCCCGTTTCCCATGCAGCACAATGTGGCGCAGGTATCGGGGTAACAGGTACCGCCGTTACCTCACACTACTCTGCTGCAGCAAGTCCTAAATCCAATATGCTGAAACTAGAATCCATTACAGGGTTTTATGTTTTATGTGACATTCGGCTGAGAGAGTTGGACTGCAGAATGTTTGTTGTGCATGGGACAGACTCGATCAACATGACTGTGGTTACTCAAGCACTAGATGTATGGTACTAATGACCACTTACCTGACACAGAAACCCTGTCTCACCTGATTACCACCAGACTGTGATCAACACAAACACACAATTCACAGGATGACCTTGTAATTAAGAGTAAGAAGTTACATTCACAAGGATGACATCCCAACCAGGATATATTGTAGACTGGATAACACCTGAACACGTCAACATCAAGAAGACCATCGTAGGCATAACACCGTGCCCAGTAAGAACTAGGTAGTGTTGCGTGCCTACCTTGCGACCACAAGCCTCAGCTAGGTAGTGTGTTGCGTGCCTACCTTGCGACCACAAGCCTCAGCTAGGTAGTGTGTTGCGTGCCTACCTTGCGACCACAAGCCTCAGCTAGGTAGTGTGTTGCGTGCCTACCTTGCGACCACAAGCCTCAGCTAGGTAGTGTGTTGCGTGCCTACCTTGCGACCACAAGCCTCAGCTAGGTAGTGTGTTGCGTGTCTACCTTGCGACCACAAGCCTCAGCTAGGTAGTGTGTTGCGTGCCTACCTTGCGACCACAAGCCTCAGCTAGGTAGTGTGTTGCGTGCCTACCTTGCAACCACAAGCCTCAGCTAGGTAGTGTGTTGCGTGTCTACCTTGCAACCACAAGCCTCAGCTAGGTAGTGTGTTGCGTGGCTACCTTGCAACCACAAGCTTCAGCTAGGTAGTGTTGCGTGGCTACCTTGCAACCACAAGCTTCAGCTAGGTAGTGTGTTGCGTGGCTACCTTGCAACCACAAGCTTCAGCTAGGTAGTGTGTTGCGTGGCTACCTTGCAACCACAGCTACAGCCTTCCACAAGGAAAGCTACTTCGTAAATTCCATGATTAGGTGTTTGGTGTTTGCATTTTATGTATTGTCAAGTTAAAATCGATAATGGTTGGGTTACCTAACTTTTATCCTCCTCCTCCACCTACCCCCCATCCCCTCACCAGGATTGGTCAAAGATTGCGTTTGCATTTTGCATATCTTCAGTCCTCCTTGCTGAATGATCCATGTGGGTTTATCATAATTTGTGATTATAATTCCTCATGACCTTTGCTTGCTCACCCCTGACCGTCTTCAAGGCGCTGAACAGGCACCTAAAGTCAATACCTATTTAGCCGGGCTATGGTTCATAAGTCGGTTTGCGTGCGGCCAACAGTAACATCTTGGTTGATCAGACCCTGATCCACCACGAGGCCTGGTCACAACCGGGCCCGCCGGGGGTTGACCCCAGAAAATCTCCAGGTATAATGCAACTCAATTTTACTGATTTGTGGCCTTAAACATAGAAGAGTG
>WNWK01012954.1:0-57378 GCA_009830355.1 Cherax destructor
TCATAGCATGAAATTAACAGAAAATGGAAAAAAATGGAAAAAAACGATAAATGTTTCTTGTTTCTGCAAGCGGCAGTGCTCCATGTTGCCGACACCACATCATTTAGCACCAACTTCGCGGGCTTATATCTCGGTAAGTACTGGCCCTAAAATGTTTTTTTTTAGCCTATCCTATTTATAAAAATGTGCTCTTCATTTTTATAAAAAAAAAACGATTTTTTTTTCAAAATATTCGGTCACTTTCGCGAGTGAACGTATATCTACATGTGGACAGTTTAAGGGTTAACTAGGGAGGTGGCAACCAGAGCAGATGCAGCCCTGCCAGAAGACTCCTGTTTAGATCCATCAGTGTATATAACTTGAGATAACTTATTACTACCAGCTAGGCGATAAATTTCTTCTTGAGCAGTTGCTTTAACAAGTGATTTAAGGAAGGGATTACTAGCAATGAGCTTCTTGGGAGGGACTTGCAGGTATGTGATATTAAATGAACACATCTTCCATGGAGGGGTGAAATGCTCTTGTTGCCTACAGTGATACAATTCATGCAAGAGCATTTCACCCCTCCATGGAAGATGTGTTCATTTAATATCACATACCTGCAAGTCCCTCCCAAGAAGATCATTGCTAATAATTCTCAGGAAAGTGTTCCTGGGGTCGAAAATTTTTTGGAAAAAAAAAAAAATTTTTTCAAATGAAATGATAGAGAATCTTTTTCCGATCATAACGCCACCAAAATTATGAAATTTGATCGAAAACTAACGGAATTATGCTTTCGCGAAGTTAGCGGTAGCCATGACACTTACGCATCGGCGATTTTGCCCATTTTAGCGCTATTTTCAACAAATTCCAATGTTTCAGTCTCCTAAAGTTATAGCTATTTCGCTAGAACTCCATTTCTTGTATCGAATGAGTACAAGAAACCGCGTATTTACCAATTTCATCTACTCAAAATAGTGGTCAGAAAATGGCAATTTTCCAATTTCACACAAATTTCAAACAATGCCAATTTCAAAATAGGGTCCAGAGTAAACAAGGCAGACATTCCTGGCACTAAAATAACATGTTCTCTGTTCATTAGATACGTCTCCATGCCCTGTTCCATTACTTTTGCTTTCCATTTTAAATTTTTTATTCTCACAAAAATAGAAGATTTACTGTTATGTATACAACTGCATCATTGTAAAAATGGTATAAATAATATTAGAGCACTTGTGTATGAATATAAGACTCGCCAGTTGATGTGTATTGGACGCATGGTGTGATTTGTTTACTCTTGAACATCGTCAAAAATCGAACATTTTCGCTACTTTGAGCTCAATTTCAAGGTACTTGTCATTGTCATACCAATCAAAATCATCTCTATTTCTGTAATATATCTTCCATTCTATCAAATGAGACCAAGAAAACGAGAATACATCAATAAATACCATACAAAAATCGACTGCAAAGTCGCTGTTTTAATCGAAAAAAATGGTCAGAGTTTTTTTTCTCTCATTATGCAGTGTGTACTGCAGGATTTTTTTTATACTGCGCACACTGACCACACAGACCCATTCTTTCATATGTATGCCTATCAGACGTTTTCTGCTTAAATTGAGGCCGCTAGAATTTGGGCGTACTAGTACGGCACCAACCCCTGCTCGTAAAATGTACTAGTACGGCACCGACCCCGAAAGGGTTAAGAAAAAATGTCATTTAGGTTAGTCTATTTCAGACCCCCAAAAATACACTTCCACAAGCACTTACAATATTATACTTACATAATTGCACGATTTCCGGGGTGTTCGTTAACCGGGGTTCCACTGTACATAAACACATCCCTAATCTTATATAACCTGTCGTTTCTGTCAGGCCTTGTTTTGTCTGCGAAGTGTAGCATACATAATAGTAGCATAAATCGATTCACTGGTATTATATCACTGAAAGCTGGGGTTGAAATTAAGCGGTCTGTCAACCAGTATGATGTGACAGTGTGCTTATACACATGTGGCATAAGCATTATTGTGGCAAAGAACAGATACCTCTCAGCCACAGTTGTCTCCTTCCACTGGTGTAGGCGTGATCTTGGTGAAATAATTGTGTTTACCATGGTGTAATCGAAGTATGTGTTACTTTCCCTGGCAATAATTTCCATCAGGGGTTCATCAAAGAATAACTCAAAACATTGTAGTTCAGTGGCATTGTTCCCAAGTGTACAAGATGGCCTTATTCCACTTTGAGCTTCATCAAAGTGATGGGGATTGGGAACAAAATTAGCACCCTTCTGCCAAACCCAGATGCAGTCTGCTGGTGGGTACTGGATTTTGACAGGTGGTTGTGGTTGTGCAGGCTGTGGTTGTGCAGGTTGTGGTTGTGCAGGTTGTTGTGGTGCATGGGTGGTTGTGCAGGTTGTTGTGGTGCATGGGTGGTTGAGGGTGGCCTTTGTTGTGGATGTGCTGAGTCAGCGGTGTGGCTACCAGCATGGGGTGCAGTTGGTGCCACTTGACGCCTAGCACCACCACCACCTGCTGCCGCATGCATATTATCCATCCCAATTGTAACAATATCATTGTCATTTTCACTATCTGTTCCTGGTGTAGGGCCACAGGATGTACTCAAAGATGTACTCCTTTCCCTTGGAATAGCATATGGCACACTACCAGAATGCAAGTAGCATCATATATATTGATGCTTCACTGGCAAATATTGCTCTTCACTGTCAGTACTGGAACTGTAATCAAGAGCTTGGAAATCACAATCACTATCATCACCACTGCTCACATGTGAGTCCTGGACACGGGAAAATATGAGTTTCCTCTTTCGCTCTAGTACAATTGAACATGAACAAGATGGGCCAGCACCTGATGTGGAAGGTTGAGGGTTGTCCGGGTTTTCAGCACTATTTCCGGTACCCTGGGCATTGCTTTCAGTCACAAACTCCTCAAAACCATGAAATTCATCTTCACTGACACTTCCATCTGTGTTAGAAAAGAAGTCCCAATTCGCCGGGGAGTGAGGTATTTCTTAGCGCAAGGCATGGTAAACAAGGCGTACTGAAATAACGTTCCCACAATGCACCACTGGCTCCCAGAATTTTTTTATACTGCGCACACTAAGCACGCAGACCCATTCTCTCACATGCAGGCTTACCAGCTTTCTCCTGCTAGATTTGAAGCCACTAGAATTTTGGCATAGTATTACGGGACCAACACTGGCTTACAAGCTGTAATATTACGGGGCTGACAGTGAAAGGGTTAATAAGATTTATAGTAGTGAGGTAGCACAAAACAAATAACAGCATTACAATTACAGTGGGCCCCCGGATTTCATGATTAATCCGTTCCAGAGGGCTTAACTTAAACTGAAAATAACTTAATCTGAATCTATTTTCCCCATAAGAAATAATGGAAATTCAATTAATCCATTCCAGACACCAAAAAGTATTAAATTAAATAATGTTTACACATTAACTTACACAGTACATGTATATATATATTATAACTAATATATACAACAGTGTAGTAACTTAACACTTACCTTTATTGAAGAGTTGTTGATGTGTGGAAGATGGAAGGAGGGGGAGGAAGGAGTAGTATGCTAGTGTTTGGAAGGGGAATCCCCTTCCATTAACACTCCCTCCCTGCTTTCCTGCTACACTCCCTGCTTTCCTGTTACACTCCCTGCATCCCTGCTACACTCCCTGCATCCCTGCTACACTCCCTGCATCCCTGCTACACTCTTTACCACTGGGCTGGCACTAGGAGCTTTCATTGGGCCCATGGTGGCTTATTTAGCAGTTGCAAACACTAAAAACAATGGAATAATGACAAAATGTATGGTATGAATGCGTGGGTGGCGAGGGTGGCGCTCACTCGGTGGTAAACAATGGCACACTGACTCTGGATGGAGTGTTGTGCCATCCCAGGGCATGTGTACGCGTCCAAGACGAATAGCGTTTTCCGAGTGGATCATTTACCGAACCATTATTTTTACGGAAAAATGTATCGTCTTCTGGATTTATCATTATCCGACGCCAACGAAATCCGAGGGCCCACTGTAGTACAATTTACAATGATACAACAGTACAATTTTAAGTACAGTGGACCCCCGGTGTTCGTTATGCTCCAAACTCGAACAATTATGTAAGTGTATTTTTGTAAGTGCTTTTGTAAGTGTATTTTTGGGGGTCTAAAAGGACTAGTCTAATTTACATTATTCCTTATGGGAATAAATTCGTTTGGTAATGGCACTTGAACAGCATTCTGGAACGAATAAATTACGAAAACCGGGGGTCCACTGTATTAATGTTTTAAATTGATTAAGCGGTTGTAAATTTTTTGGGATTTTTTGAGTCATTTCAAACTGGTTGAATGATTTAGCATAGTGTTAGCATAGTTAATTTTGGGAGATGAGATGATTTTTAAGTATAGCCCTAAATTGATTTGCAGGCAGTGGACCTTTTGCAGGTTCAGGCAATGAATTCCAGATCTTAGGGTCCTTTATATGCACTGTATTTTTGCAGAAGGTGAGATGGATATGAGGGATGTCGAAGAGTGTTTTGTGCCTTGTGTTATGCTTGTGTGTTCTGTTGTCATTATCAAGAAGAAGTTTGAGAGGAGGGTTTATATTAGAGTTTAATGTTCTCTATACATGGTAGGCACAATAATATAAATGTATACTATTTTGTATTTTGAAAATGAAAATGTTTATTTCCTTGTAAAGCTTACAAAGTGTGGTTTACATGTTATAAAATATTAATAACAAAGAAGGCCACTAGCATGCCTAGGCATTTCGGGCAGACTAATACTAATTCTTACTCTATTGATATAGGTTATGGAGCAGCACATTTTAACATTCATTATTAGATACATACATAATTAAATACATAATTAGGTACATACATAATTAGATTTATAATAATGAGGTAGTACAAAACATATAATAATATTACAAGTGGTAAATTTAATAATGGGATTGGATTTGTCTTGGCATGATACACTGTTTCTATTAAAGCTCATACAGTAGGGCCCCACTTATATGGCAGGTTAGGTTCCAGGCTACTGCCGAAAAGCAAAAATCATTGTAAAGTGGAACACCCTTTTTTTTCCACTTATAAATGCTAGATATACTAGCATATATTAAGTTAGCAATAGAACTAGGCATTAATAGACACAATAAAAAGTAAAATACACACACAGTACACTTGTTACTTACCTTAAAATATTAATATGAATGTGTGAGAGGCGAGTGGCAGTGTAAAAGTTTTTCCATGTCAGCAATAAGTCACTTTGTATGACTTTTTTTGGGTTATCCTAGGTTCTCTACACATATGCTGCTGTATAATAATATATGTAGCTGTATTTATGTATACCTGAATAAACTTACTAACTAGTGGTCACTGGTGTAGCACTTTTAATTTCCTGCAACACTTTCTCCTTATTGTTCACAACTGTACAACTGTTTGATGAGCCAAACCAAGCTTACATGCTATCTCAGCCATCGACATACAGTGGAACCCTGGTTTTCATCCTTAATCCATTCCAGAACATCGGTCGAAATCCGAAATAGACGAAAACCAAAGTAATATTTCCCATAAGAAATACGGTAATGTAAATCCAATTAATCCGTTCCAGACATCCAAAAATATTAACAAAAAATACATTTTATAGAGAATAACTATAGTTTTATATACAGAAAACAATGAGAAATAAATATAAAGTACTAATGAAATGAATAAATGAACATAAAGTGGTTATTGTATGTATACTATAGTACACACTTACCTTGGAGGACATGCTGGCAAAGGTTTAGGGTGGTGGTGGAAGATAGCGCAGGGCGGCGTATGTTGTCAGTGGCCCTATAAACCTTCAACAACATTGGAGGAGTTAGTTTCATGTCATCCTTTTTCTATCACTTAATTGCTTAACTTACTTGCTACACTCTTAATGCTACACTTTATCGCTGGCTGGTGCTATAGCCTTTATCGGCACCTGCTGCTTTAGTATCGTACATATCGTAGAATCACTGAATCACTGAAGAATTCTATCATGTTTCTCACCTTCTTTATCAAAGGGCTGGCACTCTGAACTTTCTTTGGCCCCATGGTGGCTTATTTCGCAGTCGCACTCAATAAACAAGCACAAAAAACAATGGATGAACGCGCGGAGTATTGTTCACTCAACGAGTGACTGAGTCAGGTACATGTGAGTGGCGGTGTCCCGGGTGGGAGGACATGTCTGATACGGATGATTTCTGAGTGGATGTACGAAACCCGGAGTAAAAATTCGCCCAAAAAAGTGATCGAAATCCGAATTGTACGATATTTGGACCAGACGAAAACCGGAGTTCCACTGTACAGTGGACCCCCGGTTATCAGCCGTAATCCATTCCAGAAGGTCGGCCTAAAAGTGAAATAATATTTCCCATAAGAATTAATGTAAATACAGTACAATTAATCCATTTCAGACACCCAAAAATATTAACAAAAAATACATTTTTTAAAGATTAACTATAGTTTTACATACAGAAAACAATAAGAAATAAATATAAAGCACAAATTTTAATGATAAATGAACATTACATGCCTTTATTGAAGACTCTTGTTGGTGTATTGAAAAAGGCAGGAGGGGAGAGGGAGAGGGGAATCCCCTCCATAAGGACTTCAGGTATCAAAGCCCTCTCTAGGGTTACTTCCCTTCTTTGTCATTTACTCATTTACTGCGACAGTGCATTCACTACATACCTTAAAATATTTGTAGTCTTAATGTAGGGTGAGAGGAGAGTAGTATTTATTTGTAGGAAGTCAGTGAAGGCAACGGTAATGTAGGTACACGTAGTATGTAGAACCCCTGGGCTACACTACACATCCATATTATTAAACTACACGGCCATATTATTACCAAGTTCACCGAGTTTAATCGTTTCTAACAACTACCTTTAGATGCCATCATAAACAGAGGGAGAAATAATGAATAATTCATGTCAAGAATTGTAAACAAACACATATGAAGGCCGGTGACTGCATCCGATGCCAGATTCCCAGTTTTCTCTAATGCTGAATCAGAGAAAACGTAATGTTTACCCTCCACCCTCCTCCTTGATTCGCCGGTACTCACCACTCGATAACATAAACATTGCATGTTTATATGCTATATGCTATGTAACATGTTTCTTATATAATTTTGAAGAAAATATCATAAATGGATAAATGAAAATGACTATATTAATCTAAAATAAGACATTTAACCCTTAAACTGTCCACACGTAGATATACGTTCGTGTGCATACTGCTCCGAACGTAGATCAACGTTTTATTTTTCATTCCTTCAAATTTGGCACAATAGGCCTGAGTCACCTAGATATGAGAGAATGGGTCTGTGCACTCAGTGTGTGCAGTATTAAAAAAATCTGGGACCACTTAGTACCTTGTGGGAGCACCAGTTCAATTGAGCACCAGCTAGAGCAAATAGTGTGGCAAACACCAGGGATTCACTGATGTCATGTCGCATTAACACTCCCCTTATAAGAGGAAAGTAAAAATAGGTTAGATAAATACATGAGTGGCTGTGGGTGGGTGTGAGTTGGACCTGACTAGCTTGTGCTACTAGGTCTGATGCCGTGCTCCTTCCTTCAGAGGATGTGACCTGACTAGGTGGGTCATTGTTCTAAGCTGGGGGGTGACATGAACCTGCCTTGCATGGGTCAGTAGGCCTTCAGCAGTGTTCCTTCTTTTTTATGTTCTTATGTATTCGGCAGGCTGGCCGGCTGGCTTTGGCTGTCTCTGGCTGTCTATATGTCTGTCTATATCTGTCTATATCTCTGTCTATATCTATCTGTCCTATATATCTGTCTATGTATTAATATTGGTAGAATTACCGACAATATGTTAAGTAAAAGGACACAAATGCAACTAATGTGACATTTTATTGTGGCAACGTTTCGCTCTCCAGGAGCTTTTTCAAGCCGTTACAAGCAATACATGGACACAGAGGGTATATATATACTCTCAAAGTGAGGTGTAATACTAGTGGTGGTAGAAGTAGTAGTGATATAAGTTGTAGTAGTAGTAGTAATACAATAAGGTAGAACAATCAACTTGCACATGAGTAAAAGGTGATAAAAACAATTACTTGGGTAGTATTAAAACAGGTTAGACAAATATTTCTGTAGGAGGTTGGAAAAGAGAAGGCCTATAGCAGTGTTCCACATCTGCAATGCGCTTGTGTGCTATTAGCAGGAGAGGCTATGTGATGGTAGGGTTTACTGTTTTCAGGAGGATTCTTGCTAAGACTTCAGAGATGGTGAAGCTGCCTTTGTTTTGTTTAATTGTGTTAGAAACAGCGATAAGTGCTGATTCAAGGCACTTGCGTCTGCAGACGCAAGTGCCACTGTACCTTGTTAGTAAGTAAGTTTATTCAGGTATACATAAATATAGTTATAGATTATCATACATAGCAGCATATGTGTAGAGAACCTGGGATAACCCAAAAAAGTCAGTTCACTAAGTTTAATCATTTCTAACTTGGCACTTAAAGTAAGAGGCTTACAACTTTTCTTTGTATCACAACTAAGCTTAGACACCATCATCAATGAGAGCCAACTAGTTAACAAAATAGTAAACAAGAACGAGATACATGGAGTTCAGACAATGTAAAAACACAAACTGAACAGGTGGTGGGCGATCACTCAGTCAGGCAAAATAAACGCGTATTAATACGTGTCCAATTTTAGTTCATTCACGTACGTTTGTAAGAGTTTGTGAAACTTTTAACCTCACAATATTTTTTTTATTATAATAATAATTACCTCACAATACAAATACTCTTACATTGTGTACAAGTTGTACAAGTTAGTACAGAAGAATATATAAACAACAGCACTCCCATTCTCATGCAACACACCATTTTTAGAATGAATGATGATGATATTATTATTCTTATTATTATAATCATAATAAAAAAGAAGCGCTAAACCCATAAGGGTTGTGAATAGCTATAGATAGAGTGAAGGCATACGAAAGGAATATATTTCTACAGTTATCCCCCAGTAACTGGTGTGTGACTAGAGAAAACATAATTTTTCCGAAACTCCTACAAGCCGATTGGTAAACATCTCGTATTTATGCCAATTTTTATACTGTGGGTGTATGAATCATGTTTATGTATTATGTAACGTGTTTCTTATATAATTTTGAAAAAAATATCATAGATGGATTAATGGAAATGTCTATATTAATGTAATATACGACATTTAATGCGCCCAAGAGATTATTATTATTATTATGGCGTCTTCAAGAGTAGAGAGAATCTTAGTGATTTTAATGTGTACCTGCATGCCAGCACTGTGTGTAAATATTTAGGTACATTCACACATAAGTATAATTATCAGAGTAGTACGTATAAAATATGCAATAACTTTAAAACACTTGAAATTTTGGAAAGTTTCCAGGCATAATAGAGAGATGTGCTCATGGAGAATGTAAACAAACTGAATGGGGCACGCCGTATTGCGAGTTTTAGTCATAATTTGAAATGTCCGTATCAGCGGAATGCTGTTAAGCGAAACACCATAAATCGGGGCCCAACTGTATATTGGAAGAATATCTTAGGCAAACTTAGTACTAACTTAAGATTTAATAGGCAATAGCTATACAGTGGATCCCCGAGTAACGAGCACCCCAGAAATCATACAATTATGTAAGTATAATATTGTAAGTGCTTTTGTAAGTGTATTTTTGGGGGTCTGAAATGGACTAACCTACTTGACATTATTTCTTAAGGGAGTAAATTCGTTCGGTAATGGCACTTGAGCAGGCTTCTGGAATGAATTTTGCTCGTTACTCGGGGGTCCACTGTATTAGGAACTTTATGTTTAGTTATTTGGGTGGGTGTAAGTGTAAATTAGGGAGAATTACAGATAACAAGAGTAAGATTACAGTGGACCCTTGGTTTTCGTGTTTAATCCGTTCCAGAGGGATTGGCTAAAACTAAAATCGGCAAAAACTAAAACCATTTTCCCCATAAGAAATAATGTAAATTCAATTATTCCATTCCAGACACCCAGAAATATTAAAAAATAGTTTTGGAGAGCCTTAAAGATAGATTTACATGCACAAAAGAATGAACATTCAACTTGACACTTACCTTTATTGAAGACTGATGTTGCTGGATGGAAGAGAGGGAGGAGGGGGAGAGGGAAGAGAGGCTATTTTTTGGAAGGGGAATCCTCCTCCATAAGGACTCTAGATACCAAGTCCTCATCTGGGGTCACTTCCCTTTTTTGTCTTTTACTGCCACTAGGAAAAGCTTGAGAGTCACTGCACACCTGTGGCACTAAATATCTGTCCAGAGAGCTCTGATGCTGGAGTCTCTTTAAAATGTCCCTAAAATGAGACAGAGATTGTCATTGTACATGTTGCCGAGATGGAGTGCAACATCTTTGTCAGGGTGATGTTCCTCCACAAATGAATGCATCGTAGTCCACAGGGGCTCTGGTGGTCTGGTGGCTAAAGCTCTCGCTTCACACGGCGAGGGCCTGGGTTCGATTCCCAGCCAGGGCAGAAACATTGGGCGTGTTTCTTTACACCTGTTGTCTATGTTCCCCATCAGTAAAATGGGTACCTGGGTGTTAGTCGACTGGTGTGAGTCGCATCCTAGGACACTGACCTAATCTGCCCGAAATGCTCAGCATAACAAGGGACTTTCTATATAGTAGTATGTCACTGATGTCAGCTAGGCCTGTATACCTTGTACATGTACTTGTAGTAAATAAAGATATTATTATTATTATTATTAATACACAAATCTCCTTAATCTTTGAAGAAGGCCCCTTACATCTCTCTTCCTCCTTCATTGAAGCCATTTCCTGAGTTGTGGTTTGGCGTTGCACCTCAAGCTCTTGCAGCTCTTCAGTGGTTAGATCTTCATTGTGGTCCTCTACCAACTCTTCCACATCCTCGCCACTCACATCCAACCCCATGGACTTCCTCAATGCCACAATACTTTCCACAACTTCCATAGGCTCCTCAGGGTCAGCCCCAAACCCTTCAAAATCCCTCTGTTGGACACAATCTGGCCACAACTTTCTCCAAGCAGAGTTCATCGTCCTGGAAGTTACTCCCTATCAATCCTTATCTATAAGGCTTATGCACTGAAAGATATTGAAGTGATCCCTCCAGAACTCTCTTAAGGTCAATTCAGAGTCCGAGGTTATGTCAAAGCACCTTTGAAACATTGCTTTGGTGTACAGTTTTTTGAAGTTAAAAATGACCTGCTGGTCCATGGGCTGGATGAGAGGAGTGGTGTTAGGAGGCAAGAACTTCAATGTTACAAAACTGAATTCCTTAGACAATTGGTTTTCCAAGTCTCGAGGATGAGCAGGAGAATTGTCCATTACCAGGAGGCACTTGAGTCCCAATTTATTTTCCAGGAGGTAGTTCTTCACACTCGGGCCAAACACTTGATTAAACCATTCCAGGAAAATTTCCCTCGTGACCCATGCCTTACTGTTAGCCTTCCACATCACACACAATTTACTCTTGACGACACTGTTTTTCTTGAACACTCTGGGATTTTCAGAGTGATACACAAGAAAAGGCTTCAATTTTAAATCCCCACTAGCATTAACACAAAACATAAGAGTTAGCCTGTCTTTCATAGGCTTGTGTCCTGGCAGTGCCTTTTCCTCCTGCGTGATGTAGGTCCTCTTTGGCATTTTCTTCCAAAACAGGCCTGTTTCGTCACAATTAAACACTTGTTGGGGTTTGAAATTTTCAGCCTGTACATATTCTTTGAATTCGCACACAAATTTTTCAGCCGCATGTTTGTTTGAACTGGTACCCTCACCATGCTTTACAACACTGTGTATGCCACTTCGCTTCTTGAAGTTTTCGAACCAGCCTTTGCTGGCCTTAAATTCACCAACATCAACACTGGTTCCAGGCATTTTCTTGACAAGATCGGCATGCAACTGCCTTGCTTTTTCACATATGATGGATTGCACAACACTATCACCCGCTAGCTGTTTTTCGTTTATTCACACCAACAACAATTTCTCCATATTTTAAATTGATTGTGATCTCTGTTTCGTTATCGTATTCACCCCTTTGGCAACATTAGCTTCCGTGATTTCTTTTCACTTCGCCACAATTGAACTGATGGTTGATGGGGCCTTATTGTATATCCTGCCGAGCTTGGCAATACATACGCCACTATCGTATTTTTCTATTATTTCTTTCTTCAGTTCTACAGTTTTCCTCACTTTCTTTACCATAGAACTGGCACTAAGAGCTTTCTTTGGGCCCATGGTAGCTTATTTAGTAGTCACACACAATAATCAAGGGCCAAAACCAATGGATTGTTAAGAAATGTTTTGTATGAACTCGCAGGATAATGTTCACTCAACCAGAAACAATGCTACACTGCCTGAGACTGTGCGTGGGAGGCGGGCTTGCGGGCTTTGTATGTGTGCTGGGCACTGGACAGGTTCTGTACCATTGACAAAAACTGAGCCAATCGGCGAAAACTAAGCCAATATTTCCATGAAAAAAGTGCACAAAAACAGAGATACACGAAAACCAAGGGTCCAATGTATATTGTTTTGAATGTGTTCATGATACAAAAAAGAGAATTAGGTGGTTTTCATTTGGTTAGCTGATGATGGGGTGTTAGGAAGATAAGATGTTTTTTAACGGTAATTTTGAAAATGGTGGTTGAGTCTGCGGTTCTAGAGTTTTCAGGCAGGGAGTTCCAGATTTTAAGCCCTTTTATGTACATCAAATTTTTGTAGAGGTTTAGCCGGACACGAGGAATGTCATAGAGATTTTTGTGTCTGGTATTGTGTCTATGGGTCCTGTTGCAACTATCAAGAAAGTGTTTTAGTTCAGGGTTAATATTAGAATTTATGGTTCTGTAAATGTAGGTTACACAGTAATAAGTGTGAATGTTCTGTACATTAAATAGGTTTAGGTCTTTGAAGAGTGATGGGGGGTTGTCTAGCATTGGATTGTATGATAATTCTTACTGCGGCTTTCTGTTGGGTTATTATTGGCTTTAGGTGAATTGCTGCTGTTGATTCCAAGGCACAAATAGCATAGGTGAGGTAAGAATAGATGAGTGAATAGTATAGTGTGAGTAGGGCTGATTGTGGTATGTAGTAACGTATCTTGGAGAGGATCCCAACTGTTCTGGATACTTTTTTTGTTATTTATTGGATATGGTTGTTGAATTTCAGGTTGCCGTCAAGGTGCTGGCCCAGGAATTTGCCCTTATTATGTTTAGCAATAAGAGTGTTGTCAATCGTTATGTTCAGCTATGCAACACCTGCTCTGTTCCCAAACAGAATGTAGAAGGTTTTGTCAATATTAAGTGTAAGTTTATTAGCACTAATCCAGGTCGATATTTTTACTAGCTCTTCATTAACAAGTTCAAGCTCTTGAAGAGTGGAGGGGGGTGTTGTCTGGTGCAGGAGTTGGTGATTATCCACACAGCAGCTTTTTATTGGGTTATTAATGGTTTAAGGTGATTGGCCGTAGTAGATCCACAAGCACAAATACCATAGGTGAGGTAAGGGTAAATTAGAGAGTGGTATAGTGAAAGTACATAGTGCTGTTTGGAGTACATAATATTGAATAATGGAAAGAATTCCTACTGTTTTGGAAATTTTCTTGGACATACAGTAGACCGTCATTTAACATGAGTTTATTTGGCACAATTTGGGTATAGCCTGATTGAAGAATTGCGGCACAATTTTATGTAACACGTCATAAAATTAATTTAACACGGTTCAGAGTGCAGGAGAGGAAAAAAATTCCCTTTTCCTCAAGCAGTCGCCTTGTTGTGGATCAGCAGGGAAGACCTCCCGCCATCCCCTGCCACCCCCCACCACCACCATCCCAGCATTCGTACTTCATACGTGTCCAGTTTCTCTTCTCTCCTACAAGCTAGCTGTGTTTGTGAATTGTTTTAATCTTTTAATTACCATATCTTGTATCTGCCAAGCAATCATGACACCCAGTAGGCATACCAGTGTTGCTGAAAGTGGCAAGAAAAGGAATAAGCATTTAAGTCTTGGAATTAACGAAGAAAACAGATATATTAGACAAGAGATAATCTGTGGCCGTAATAAAGTGTTGTACACATAAAATGAGGTAAATATGAGTTTGTGTGACTGACTGACTGATTTACTTGATTGAATTATTTACTGACTTGACTGAATGACTTACTGACTTGACTGAATGACTTACTGACTTGACTGAATGACTTACTGACTTGACTGAATGACTTACTGACTGAATGACTTGACTGACTTACTGAATGACTTACTGACTGAATGACTTGACTGACTTACTGAATGACTTAAAGTTAGACTTTTTCACTGAAGAGGACCCTGAAACGATGTCTATAATGTACTGTAGGGTAAAATAGAACAGAAATCCCTTAACGAAGTTATGCACACTCCAGTACAACCATTGACTTCAGTACCACAACCTCTACCATCCACCTCAGCCCAGTAGGGCCACAGCATAACTCTCCACTCTCCACAAACATCCACAAACACCAGCACCTACAATTTAACCCTTAAACGGTCCAAACGTATATATACGTTAATACTGCTACTGCCCCAAACGTATATTTACATTTTATTTTTCCTGCCTCCAAATTTGGCACGATTGGCCTGAGATGCCTGGTGAGCATAGAATGGGTCTTAACACTCGGTGTGTGCCATATTAAAAAAATCTGGGACCACTTAGTACCTTGTGGGAGCACCAGTTAAATTGAGTGCCAGCTAAATCAAACACTGTGGCAAACACCAAGGATTCACTGATGTCATGTCATATTAACACTCCCCTTTGAAGTGGAAAGTGATGTTGGCAGGCTGGCAGGCCAGCTGGCTGGCAAGCAGCTGGTTGGCCACGTGGCTGGCCAGCAGCTGGCTGGTCAGCTGGGTACCTGATTGGCTGTCTATCTCTGTCTGTCTGTCTGTCTGTATCTATCGCACAGGAACACATACGTAAATACAATTATACATAGTGTAAATTACCTAGGATAACTAAAAAAATCAAGACAAAGTGATATAATGTGCTTGTGATCTGCATAATACCAGTTGGTTCATGAGCTACTCTCTCAGACAAGCAGACAGAAAGACAGACACACAGACAGACACACAGACAGACACAGACAGACAGACAGGTTTGCGTAACAAATAAAGGTAAGCAGTGTAAGCTCGTCAAATGTCATCACTCTAATTACTGGACTGATAAAAAGAGATAAGACTACCCCTCACCCCTCGTCAAATGTCACCAATCATCATTAGTGGAGATCAGAAGAGATAAGGCAGCCACACATATCTTATATAATACCTTCAAGGGAACTTTATTGTTATTATTATTATTATTATTATTATTATTATTATTATCATTATTATGCACTATCATTATTATTATTATTATTATTATTATTATTCACTATTATTATTATTATTATTTTTATGCACTATCATTATTATTATTATTTGAGTACAATTTCAGTACCTAATATTACTGTCAGAACACAGATTGGCTATGAAATCACAAGAACTACTATAAATTGTAATTATCAGAACATAAAAATTATATAAAAATAATAAAAAAAAGAGAAAAAAGGTATATCGGCAACAATTCTGCAAGCGGCAGGGCTCCTGTTGCTGTCAGGTGAGCATCCAGTGCCAACTTCTCCGCCTCATATCTCGCTAACTACTAACCCTAATTGTTTTTTTTTTATCCTATAAATGTGTTCTTTATTTCTATAAAAAAAAATTTTGTTTTTCAAAATCTTCGGGGCACTGGGCGTGCGAACGTATATATACGTTTGGACCGTTTAAGGGTTAAGGTAAGAAATACAATCATTTCTGTTGCATTTGTAATCTTATGCAGTAAAAACAAAATAATACATCATGACAATGAACTACAATTACATATTCACTTTTATTTTTGTAAAATGTGGAGGCCTAAAAAAAAAAAAAGTTGTTTGGCATTTTTGGGGATCCCAGGAACATAACCTTATTTTTCCCATAAGCTTTTCAGTTCATCTAACACGGTTTTACCGAACATGGCTTTTTCAGGAACGTAACTACTGTGTTAAATGACAGTCTACTGTATGTTGGATGTGGATCTAAAATTAATTATTATTATAATCAAAAAGAAGCGCTAAACCACAGGGGTCATACAGCGCAGCAGGTTAGGGCAGGATGCAGGGAGAATGGGTTGTAAGAGGGAGAAGGATGATTAGTAGGGTATGGAGTGCAGCAGGACAGTGGATAGTGCAGGGATAGAGGGTAGCAAGATATTGAGGTAGAAAGGACTGAGGGGAGTGCTAGAGTATGTAATTAAGTTTATTCAGGTATACACAAATACAGTTACATAGATTATCATACATAGCAGCATATGTGTAGAAAACCTAGGATAACCCAAAAAAGTCAGACAGAGTGACTTATTTCCATTGGGGTCCATTTAATACATTAATATTATACACTGTAGTAGATACTAGTTATTATACTATACTTAAAAGGAATAAGGTAAAAAGAGTTGTTTACATGTACATATATGTTAGCTAAAAAAAATAAAAATCATTCTCCTCCCTTTCTGTCGCTACATTCATTAGGTACCTTTTGTCTCTCTTCTTGAACTGGCTGATGCTATGACTGGCTTTGACATGTGCAGGCAGTCTGTTCCATTCCTTTATTGCTGTACAATAAAAGGTGTTTGAAGCCTGGCCACTGATTGTGGGTACTACAAAGTTGTGCTCTCTTCCCCTAGTTCTATGACTGCTTTGGTTCCCAGCCTTGACAAAATTGGCAACAAGATATTCTGGACACTGTTTGTGAGCAATTTTATAAACTTGATTCAACTTAAGTTGTTTTACTCTGTCTTCAATATTCAATACAGTGGACCCCCGAGTATCGTAATTAATCCGTTCCAGGAGCTATTACTTAACAAGAAGTTTACGAAATTCGAACCATTATTTCCCATAAGAAATAATGTAAATACAATTAATCCGTTCCACAAAAAAATATTCACATACAAAATAATTAAAAACAATATATATATATATATATACATTTACTTAAGTTTATTGAAGAGTTGCAGGCATCTGGAAGATAGGGTAATGAATAATGAAGGTCCTCTTGGGAATTTTCTTCCAAAACAGGCCTGTTTCATCACAATGATAACAAATTCTCACTCCAGGCAACATACTCCACCAATATTCAAAAACCTAAACTTACTCACCATACAAGACATCCATACTTTTTACTGTGCCTATTACATACATAGAACACTCTATGCAGATATTAACCCACCACTCAAACTTCTCCTTACTAATTTTAACAGGACACATGACCATAACACTAGACACAGATCACTCCTCGATGTTCCCCGTGTCCACCTAACACTATGTAAAAACTCAATGCACATAAAAGGCACGAAAATTTGGAATTCATTACCTGTCATTGCCAAAGAAACCCTACCTGTACCCCAATTCAAAACGATGCTAAAAAACCACCTTCTCACCCAAAGATAATTGCTCCATATCAACCATTCCCAGCAAAGTAGAATAATCACTTAACGTAAAACCTGACTTTAAAGTCAATGTAATGTATGAATGAACGATTGAATGAATGAATGTAAAACCTGTTATGAATAATACTTACTTAGCTAATTATTCCCAACACTTATATTATAATGACCACGTAAACTAACTGCAATGCAATTAATTGTTTTAAATTGTTTTAAATTGTTATCTCACTCAATTAGTTGCATTGCTGCAATAAATTGCTACAATTAATTGATATGTTCAACTTATATTCAAACTTTAAAACTTGATAAGCAACTTTACTTATTTTATAAATTATCAACCATAACTTTTTATTATTTTATTATTACTATTGCTTTAATTTGTTTAATCTGATTTAATTAATTTTATAATGAAGACAAAAGTACAAAACTATATTCAAATTTCATAGCTTAAATACTCACCTTTACTCATTGTATACTATCTACAATAATTCTTACAATTTAGTTTTAAGTTAATTTTAAGTCTGCCCAAAATGCCCTGCATACTAGGGGCTTTTGGCATGTACACCTCATGTAATCTCAATAACCAAATGTAATTCTTTGTATCATGTCCAAATAAAAATTATTATTATTATTATTATTATTATTATTGGGGGAGGAATTCTTCATCCTCTATGAAGGGGAATCCCCACTCCCTGAATGCCTGCTACACTCCCTGCATGCCTGCTACACTCCCTGCATGCCTGCTAAACTCCCTGCATGAATGCTAACTCCCTGCATGAATGCTAAACTCCCTGCATGAATGCTACACTCCCTGCATGAATGCTACACTCCCTGCATGAATGCTAAACTCCCTGCATGAATGCTAAACTCCCTGCATGAATGCTAAACTCCCTGCATGAATGCTAAACTCCCTGCATGAATGCTAAACTCCCTGCATGAATGCTAAACTCCCTGCATGAATGCTAAACTCCCTGCATGAATGCTAAACTCCCTGCATGAATGCTAACTCCTGCATGAATGCTACACTCCCTCATGAATGCTAAACTCCCTGCATGAATGCTAAACTCCCTGCAAGAATGCTACAATCCCTGCATGCCTGCTAAACTCCCTGCATGCCTGCTAAACTCCCTGCATGAATGCTAAACTCCCTGCATGCCTGCTAAACTCCCTGCATGCCTGCTACACTCCCTGCATGCCTGCTAAACTCCCTGCATGAATGCTAACTCCCTGCATGAATGCTAAACTCCCTGCATGAATGCTACACTCCCTGCATGAATGCTAAACTCCCTGCATGAATGCTAAACTCCCTGCATGAATGCTAAACTCCCTGCATGAATGCTAAACTCCCTGCATGAATGCTAAACTCCCTGCATGAATGCTAAACTCCCTGCATGAATGCTAAACTCCCTGCATGAATGCTAAACTCCCTGCATGAATGCTAAACTCCCTGCATGAATGCTAAACTCCCTGCATGAATGCTACACTCCCTGCATGAATGCTAAACTCCCTGCATGAATGCTAAACTCCCTGCAAGAATGCTACAATCCCTGCATGCCTGCTAAACTCCCTGCATGCCTGCTAAACTCCCTGCATGAATGCTAAACTCCCTGCATGCCTGCTAAACTCCCTGCATGAATGCTACACTCCCTGCATGAATGCTACCACAGGGGTGCCACTAGGAAGCTTCTTTGGACCCATGGTGACTTATTTCACTGTGACAATCACTAAACCACCAAAAAAGACACCAAATGTATTGTGAATGTTTGAAAGAGCGCGCTGGGTAATGTTCTCTCAATGGTAAACAACGCTTCACTGGCGGGCATCCTGCGTCCTGCGCAGGCGCGGAGCAGGCACACAGGTCTAATACGTTACGAAACACGAGCCAGTTTACGATTCTCGAAATTGAAAAAAGCTTACAAAATACGATTTTTACGAAATAAGAACCTTACGAAACTCGGGGGTCCACTGTATTCAGCATAGAGGTACGTATAATCTTCAGAGTTTGTGTAGTAAGTCAGTTGCTGTCAAAAAGTCAATGAGTCAGTATTAAAGGAGGGCCCATCAGCAAGAAGGGAAGGCAAAGAAAGGGCAGCAGAGTTAAGAGGACTATTGCGACCCCAGAATGGGCCACAATTTACAGTGGACCCCTGGTGTTTGTCCTGCTCAAAACACTCCCTTTTATGTAAGTGTATTTTTTTAAATGCTTTTATAAGTGTAGTTTTGGGGGTCTAAAAGGACTAGTCTACTTTACATTATTTCTTAAGGGAATAAATTCGGTTGGTAATGGCACATGAGCAGCATTCTGTTACGAAAAATAGACGAACACCGGGGCTCCACTGTATATTGTGTTATATATATCTCCATTTCCTATAATTTTATATTGCTGATATTTTCGATAATAGCTAAATCGTTCATATCTTGCTTTATATTATTATTTGACTTAGCTATTTTATTAGGTAGGATGTTACATTGTACACTATTGTGCTCATTGTTCGAGAGTGTTGAGTAGCTGCTTTTCAGTTGGCAAGCTACCTCGCTAACAAGCGCTTCGCTTGTTATACTGCCGGCTTTCTGGAGTTGCGAGGCAGCAGCAGCCAGAAATGATGTAAAATAGACTAGTCCGTTTAGACCCCCAAAATTACACTTACAAAAGCATTTAAAAAAATAAACTTACATAAAAGGGTGAGTTTGGGGACCATCGTAAGTCGGGGTACCACTGTATTTGTATATATCCTAGTATTATTGTAAATTGCTGACATTGTACCAGATGGTACTTAAGAGCCATTACGATATATGTGCCTTCAGCACAATAATATTGTATATGAAAGTGTAGGAGCTAACCTCCTAATTAACATACTATTTAAATTTATTTACTTACCCTAGATATTCTAACTTTGTTAATAAATTTATTAAATTCACTGCTTTGGTTAGTACCCTCTCAGTTGAGATCCTGTGATGATATTGATAATATGTCGGATAACTGGACCAGGATACTAACTTTGTTGCAAAAGCCCAGTAACAGGCTGGATGCTAGAAGGGCATTCCTTTCTAGTGTTCAATGGAGATGTCTATTTCTAATACATATCGTGTCGTTTTGTAACAACGACGTTGGAGGTAAATTCTACGTGCTCGTTGATAGAGTGGGCAGTCCAAAAGAATATGGCGAACAGATACTGGAACCTGACAATGCTCACAGAGAGGGACAAGGAGCCTCTCCATGAGATACCCATGAGTAAGACGAGTGTGGCCGATGCGAAGACAGAAGAGTGTAGTCTCCCAACTTCGACATTGGTGACAAGAAGAAGGCCAGAAAACTATACTCAGTTTAATAGAATGAAATTTGTTATTTAGCAGGTTAGACCAGCGTTGTTGCCAACAGGTGTGAAGGTTTAGACTGCAAAATAGTCCGTGAATGGAACACCTCTATATGAAACTGGAAGGTCATGTACTGCTGACCGCGCAGCAGTGTCTGCCTGTTCATTGCCCTGTAAGTCAACATGACCAGGGACCGAGCAAACAACAATATCTTTGTGTTTGCTAGAGATACGGCTAAACCAAAGTTGGATACGAAGAACTAGGGGGTGAGGTGTATCAAATTTCCGGATAGCCTGTAAAGCACTAAGGGAGTCTGAAACGACCACAAATGGTGACACAGGCATAGATGCAATATGGATAAGTGCCACAAGAATGGCGTACAATTCAGCGTAAATATGCTAGCCGAGGATAATAGATGCCCTCACATGACGCTGTCTGGAAACACTGCTGCGAATCCGACACTGTCTGATGACTTAGAACCATCGGAGTACACTGCGATGGCATGGGAATGAGAACGGAAGTGGTCTAGAAAAAGAGAGTGAGAAGCCGCCGTAGGTAGTTGGGCTTTCGCGCAAAGCAGAGGAAAAGAACAGACACGGACAGCAGGAACTTCCCAAGGGGGTAGGGGAAAGGGAGATGCCACATGAACATAGAAAGGTGGTAGCTGAAGGGAAGACAAGAGCGAATGTAGATGAAGAGAAAAGGGATGAAGTAAACAGGGTCAACGAACAAATAAAGAGCGTCTACTAACCTCTGTGACAATCCTATACATGGAAGGAATGCGGAGGTCATGAGAGCGAACATAATAGCGAAGGCAATGTGCAGAACGAAATGCACCAAGGCATAAACGCAATCCCTGGTGATGGATGGGATTAACGCTGGAAAGAGTAGCAGGGGAGGCCGCCGAATATATCTGGTCACCATAATCGAGTTTCGATAAAATTAGGGCTGAATGCAGGCGAAGGAGAGTTCTACGATCAGCCCCCCATGAAAGATGTGCTAGGGTTTTAAGGAGATTCAGCCGGCTATAACAGGTCGCCTTCAGAGAGGTAATGTGAGGTTTCCAGGACAATTGACGGTCAAACAGGAGGCCGAGAAACCTGACTGTATCACGTTCTGGGATATGTGAGCCGTATAGGTACAATGGATGATCAGAGACCACTGAACGTCTAGTAAACGTAATTTGATGAGTTTTGGCACTAGAACATTTAAACCCGTGAGTGGTGGCCCAATCAGAAACCCGGTTGATGGCATGCTGGAGGAAAACTGCAATGAGGTGACAGTCAGCACCCGCACAAGCTATGGCAAAGTCATCAACATAAAGCGATGACCAAATATTGGATGGGAGAACAGATGCCAGATTATTTATAGCAAGGAGAAAGAGTGTTGTGCTCAGAACACATCCCTGGGGGACGCCTTCAGCCTGGACAAACTCCGGGGAAAGCACATTGCTAACCCAGACACAGAAATATCTTTCAGTTAAGAAGGCCTTAAGGAAAAATGGTAGATTGCCACGGAGGCCTAAGGAGTGGGTGTGGGCCAAGAAATTATACCTCCAAGTTGTGTCATAAGACTTCTCAAGGTCAAAAAAGATGGCAATAACCGAGTGGTTATTAGCAAAGGCATTATGAATATACATATCCAAGTGCAGTAAGGGGTCAATGGCAGAACAGCCCTTACGAAAGCCATATAGACTAGTGGAGAGACTACTGTGAGTCTCTAAATACCACATCAAACATCTATTAACTAGACGTTCCATCACCTTGCAAACTGCACTGGTAAGAGCGATGGGATGGTAGTGGGAGGTATCATGTCCCGTAGTACCCGGTTTGCGAAAAGGGAGAACAATAGCAGACTTCCACAGCTGGGGAATAACTCCTTGCGACCATATAAGATTAAAGAGTCGTAAGAGGACAGCAAGAGCAGACTGATGTAAATGCTGTAGCATACAAATATGTACGCTGTCTGGTCCAGCTGCCGATGATCGGCAAGCGGAGAGTGTTGCCTCCAGTTCTTGAAGGGTAAAAGGCACGTATCAGACGCGTCCACCCGCCCCCCAGGACGCCGCCACTCTCATGCATACGTGTCTCAGTCTGGCTCTGTCACTGGTTGAGTGAGCATTCATCCGAAACATTTCGCAATTTTTGTGCTTGTTTATTGATTGCGACTGCAAAATAAGCCACCATGCGCCCGAAGAAAGTTCCTAGTGCCAGCCCTTTGGTAAAGAAGGTGAGAAACACGATAGAATTCAAGAAAGAAATTGTAGAAAAATACGAAAGTGGCGTATGTTTAGCTGAGCTTGCCAGGATGTATGGGAAGTCAAAATATCACCCTGACCAAGCTGATACAAGCCGTATTTGCAACATGTTCAGTTACAATACCTTGTCCCATTTTAGGCAAATCTTAGAGATGCCAGAAACAGAGCTCTCTGGACAGATTTTTAGTGCAACAGGGGTCCAGTGCCAGTAAAAGTCAAAGAAGTTAAGTAACTCCAGAGAGGGTTTTGATACCTGAAGTCCTTATGGAGGGGGATTCCCCTTCCAAACAATAACCTCAACTCCCTCTCCCCTCCTCACCTTTATTTCTCATTGTTTTCTGTATGTAAAACTATAGTTATTCTTTAAAAAATGTATCTTTTGTTAATATTTTTGGGTGTCTGGAATGGATTAATTGTATTTACATTATTTCTTATGGGAAATATTACTTTTTGGATTTAGAACAACCTTCTGGAATGGATTAAGTACGAAATCCAGGGGTCCACTGTACAGTGGTCCCTCGGTTTTCGTGCATCTCCAAACTCGAACATTTATGTAAGTGTATTTTGTAAGTGCTGTTGCAAGTGTATTTTTGGGGGTCTGAAATAGACTAACCTACGTGACATTATTTCTTAAGGAAGTAAATTCGTTCGGTAATGGCACTTGAGCAGCATTCTGGAACGAATTTTCGGCGAAAACCGAGGGACCACTGTATATACAATCTGACAACTTAAGAAAAAGTATATTATTGAAACAGAGATAGTGGCAGAGCATGTACTACTGTACCACCATACAATGGCATTAACTTGTGACCCTTGTAAAATTGTATGAGTTAAGTCTAACATATGATCATGTACTAGACTATGCAACAGGGTGAACATTCCTGTAGATCCTCTACTGATTTTTGATTTGTAGCTACAGGAGCAGAATGCCCTCAGGATGGGTTTGGGGTGCATAATAAAGATGTTAAACTAACTAAAGGAGCAGAACTAAGCTTCTGGTGTCCAGTCTTCAGTATTTGGTCTATTGTAAAGTTTTGTAAAATTTCCAGTTTCCCATTCCATTGAGCCACTACTCTGCTAAGATAGATGACTCCTAGATGCCTTGTGAGGGTGAGAACACTGGATTATGGGACCTTCCACACTCTGGGTGATATGTTCATGCCTACCAGAAAAGAATGTAAAACGTAAGAGCAGTATTTAACAGTTTTAAAAAATATTGAGTGAATGTAAGAAAGTGCGAAATTTGGTAAATACTGTACTTATTCTAAGTACAGTACAGTACTTATTCTAAGTACAGTACAGTACTTTAACCCTTTGACTGTCACAACCCCAAATCACAACTCCTGGTGTCGCAAAATTTTTGAAAAAAAACAAAAAAATTATTTTTTCTTATGAAATGATAGAGAATCTTTTCCCGATGGTAATGACACCGAAAGTACAAAATTGATGGAAAACTTATGGAATTACGCTCTTGCAAAGTTAGTGATCTCTGCGATATATATGTATCAGCGATTTTGCCGACTTTGAGCCCTATTTTTGGCCAATTCCATTGTTATAGTCGACCAAACTCATAGCTATTTCTTTAGAATTCCATTTGTTCTATCGATTGAGTACAAGAAACTGCCAAAAAACCGATTGCAACTACCCAATAAAGTGGTCAGAAATTGGAAATTTGGCCAATTTAATTCAAAATAAAAAAGATGTCAATTTCAAAATAGGGTCCAGAATGCAGACATTCCTGGCACTAAAATAAGATTTTCTCTGTTCATTAGTCATGTCATTAGGCCCCTCTTATATTACTCTTGCTTTCTATTTTGATTTTTTATTCACACAAAAAATAAAAGATTTACTGTTATGCATTACAGTGTTCGTTATGGTTCAAACTCGAACAATTATGTAAGTGTATTTTTGTAAGTGCTTTTATAAGTGTATTTTTGGGGGTCTAAAAGGACTAGTCTAATTTACATTATTCCTTATGGGAATAAATTCGTTTGGTAATGGCCCTTGAACAGCATTCTGGAACGAATAAATTACGAAAACCAGGGGTCCACTGTATTGTAAAAATGGTATAAATAATATCAGTGCACTTGTGAAAGAATATTAGACTCACCAGTTGACGTGTATCGGACACGTGGCGTGATGTGATTTGTTTACTCTTGAACATTGGCAAAAATCGAACATTTCTGCTACTTTGAGCTCAATTTCAAGGCCGTTTTCATCATGAAACTAATTAAAATCATCTCTATTTCTATAATATGTTTTCCATTCTATCATATATATGCATATTAGGGGCTTTTGGCATGTACATCTCATTAATAACTAAGTAATAACAATGTAATTACTATGTATAACTATATCTACCAAATATAATTGTACAATGTCTAAATAAAGTATTATTATTATTATTATTATTATTATTATTATTATTATATGAGACCATGAAAAAGAGAATACAACCATAAATACTATACGAAAATACACCTCAAAGTAAGCATTTTAATCCAAAAACACGGTCAGTTTTTTCTCTCATTATGCACTGCGTGCTGCAGGATTTTTTTTATACAGCGCACACTGACCACACAGATCCATTCTCTCACATGTGGGCCTACCAGCTTTCTCCCACTTGATTTGAAGCCGCTAGAATTTTTGAGTATACAGTGGACCTTCGGTTTTTGCCGAAAATTCTTTCCAGAATACTGCTCAAGTGCCATTACCAAACGAATTTACTTCCTTAAGAAATAATGTCACGTAGGTTAGTCTATTTCAGACCCCCAAAAATACACTTGCAAAAGCACTTACGAAAATACACTTACATAAATGTTCAAGTTTGGAGATGACCAAAAACTGAGGGACCACTGTATATACGTCAGAAACAGTGGCTCGTAAGACGTATATATACGACCAAAACAGTCAAAGGGTTAATGGCAAAAATGCACATTAAGTGGCAAAAATGTACATTAAATAAATTTATTTCAACATTTTGCCTGACTAATTAAGAAAAAAATGTGTAAAGAAACTATCTCATTCTTAATACAGTACATACAGTGGACCCTTGAAAATCGTCCCCCTTGAATATCGGCAAATTTGAAAATCGGCAACTTTTTTCACCAAAATATTGGCTTGATTTTCGTCCTTTGGCTTAAAAATCGGCGGTTGTATGAAACGCGATCGAGCGGCCTCCCAGCCACCGCGGGCACACAAACACCATTCCGAGTCAGTGTGCCATTGTTTACCAGCGAGTGACGATCACCTCACGCATTCATACGATACATTTCTTAATATTTCATTCGTTTTAGTGCTTGCAACTGCTAAATAAGCCACCATGGACCCAAAGAAAGCTCCTAGTAAGTAAGTAAGTTTATTCAGGTATACACAAATACAGTTACATAGATTATCATACATAGCAGCATATGTGTAGAAAACCTAGGATAACCCAAAAAAGTCAGAGTGACATATTTCCATTGGAGTCCATTTAATACCTTAATATTATACACTGTAGTAGATACTAGTTATTATACTATAATTAAAAGGAATAAGGTAAAAAGAGTTATTTACATGTACATGTATGGTAACTAAAAAAAAAAAAAAATCATTCTCCTCCCTTTCTGTCGCTACATTCATTAGGTACCTTTTGGCTCTCTTCTTGAACTGGCTCATGCTATGACTGGCTTTGACATGTGCAGGCAGTCTGTTCCATTCCTTTATTGCTGTACAATAAAAGGTGTTTGAAGCCTAGCCACTGACTGTGGGTACTACAAAGTTGCCAGCTCTTTGCTAAAGAAGGCGAGAAACACGATAGAATTCAATAAAGATCACACCAGACAAGGCACTTCCTCACACCAGGCAGGTTACTTCCCCAGACAAACCAGCCAGGGTACTTCCCCACACAAACCAGCCATGGTACTTCCCTACAAACCAGCCAGGGTACTTCCCCACACAAACCAGCCACGGTACTTCCCCACACCAAGCTCAAACAAATGTCTTATTTTAGGTTAAATGTTTTATTTTAGGTTAATATAGACATTTTCATTACTCCATCTATGATATTTTCTTCAAAATTATATAAGAAACACATTACATACCATATAGCATATAAACATTGATACAATGTTTATAAGCTATCGAGTGGTGAGTCGGGTGGAAAGTAAACATTACGTTTTCTCTGATGCAGCATTAGACAAAACTGTAAATCTGGTGTCTGGTGCAGTAACCGCCCTTCATATGTGCTTGTTTACAATTCTCGGCACGAATTATTCATTACTTCTCCCTTTGTTTATGATGGCATCTAAAGGTAGTTGTTAGAAATGAATAAACTCAGTGAACATGGTAATAATATGGCTGTGTATGTAATAGTATGGCTGTGTAGTGTAGCCCAGGGGGGCTACATACGTGTACCTACGTCTACAGGCTACCTACACTGAATTCCTACAAATAAATACTACACACCTTTCTCCCTACATTAAGACTACAAATATTTTAAAGTAAATAATGAATGTACTGTGGCAGTAAAAGACAAAGAAGGGAAGTAAACCCAGAAAAGGACTTGGCACCTTCCATAACACCGTAGCTAGAAAAATGACAGGATGGATAATGAGAACCTTCAAAACCAGGGATGCCAAGCCCATGTTGACACTTTACAGATCGCTTGTTCTATCTAGGCTGGAATATTGCTGAACACTAACTGCACCTTTCAAGGCAGGTGAAATTGCTGAATTTGAAAATGTGCAGAGAACCTTCACGGCACGCATAACTGCGATAAACCACCTCAATTACTGGTAACGCTTGAAGTTCCTAAACCTGTACTCTCTAGAACGCAGGCGGGAGAGATACATTATTATATACACATGGAAAATTCTCGAGGGATTAGTACCAAACTTGCACACGAAAATCACTCCCTACGAAAGCAAAAGACTCGGCAGGCGATGTAACATCCCCCCAATGAAGAGCAGGGGTGCCACTAGCACGTTGAGGGACAACACAATAAATGTCAGGGGCCCAAGATTGTTCAACTGCCTCCCAGCATACATCAAGGGGATTACCAACAAACCCCTGGCTGTCTTCAAGCAGGCACTGGACAGGCACCTAAAGTCGGTACCTGACCAGCCAGGCTGTGGTTCGTACGTTGGACTGCGTGCGGCCAGCAGTAACAGCCTGGTTGATCAGGCTCTGGTCCAACATGAGGCCTGGTCACAGACCGGGCCACGGGGGCATTGACCCCTGGAATTCTCTCCAGGTAAACTCCAGGTAAGGGGATGCCCCTTCCAAACAATAGTAACTCTTCCATCCTCTACCCTCCTCACGTCTTCCACACATCAACAACTCTTCAATAAAGGTAAGTGTCATGTTATTATTGTTTTATTTTTCATGTCTCATTGTTTTCTGTGTAGATAAATGTACATTTCATGTAAAAAAAAATTTTTTTTTTTTAATACTTTTGAGTGTCTGAAACGGATTAATTTGATTTACATTATTTCTTATGGGGAAAATGGTTTTGAAAATCGTTAATTTTTAATTTCAGCAGACTCTCTGGAACAGATTAATGACAATTTTCAAGGGTCCACTGTACTTACTTAGTACTATATGGAACTTCAACAAATTGAGAGTAAATATATATTAAACAAAATAGGGCCTATAAAATATTGTAGTTTTTCTGAAGATTACCCAATAAACAAATTATTTGCCACTAACCTCAACATCTGGACTCAAATAATTCTTAACTTCACGAAGAATAAACTGGATATCATCTTCAGTAGGAGAGGGAGAATGAGAGACAATACAAGGAGTGTCAGTTGTTCCTGCAATGGTACGTCCCTCCCATGGCAGGAAGAAGATAACTCTACCATCTGATGTGTTTGGGTCTAGTAATCCCATTTGTTCTGGTGAGTAATAGTCAGGGAGAGTTATATGAACACCCATACTTGGCGCACATATTTCCTTTGTAGACTGATTTTCCATTTTACGGATGGAATCGGTGAATGGTCCGGTAGCATTAATTACACACTTTGCTCGAACAGTCATCTCTTTTCCAGTCAATTCATCTTTGACTCTTGCACCACATAAGCGTTCCTGTCCACTCTCATCTTTTTCTTTGAGAAGAGATACAGCTCTTGTATGATTGGCAATTGTAGCACCAAGCCTTGTAGCAGTAAGAGCTATGGAGAGGTTCATTCTTGAGTCATTGTGCTGACCATCATAATACACAATTGCTCCTACCAATCTGTCCTTTTTCAACATTGGAAATACTTCCAGTGCTCGTGCTTTACTTATAGCATATGAACTTTTGATGCATTTACTACCTGCAACTAAATCATACATCTTGATGCCCACCCAGTAGTATGGAAGTTGCCACCATTTGTACACAGGTAACATAATTGGCAGAGGATATGATAAGTGAGGTGCAATGTCCAGTAAGTTTGCTCTCTCATGAAGAGCTTCCTTTACCATTCTGTACTGCTCCAGGTCTAACCCTAAGATTGCTTTCTGCAGGTAACGAACTCCCCCATGAATGAGCTTGGTTGACCTGCAAAGAAGGAATTTTAGGTGGTAACATAACACCAATATATACTACACTATATCTACATTAATTACTTAAGTCAAAATGGATTACATTATTTAGATAATAAATAATCACTGCTATTCAATATGTAAACAGTATCTTATGAAAAAATCATAGACATATACCTGATAACATCACATAAAATATATACAAGCGGCTATCAAAAAGTTCCCAGAAGGGCTATAAAAAGTTCATGGACTTCTGCAATTTTTTTTTTAGGCTTACCTATTTACCTAGTTGAAGCTGTCTCCCTTGAAGTACTCTCAGTGGGAGGCTATATACTGATCTCAGTGCCTCTGCCACTTCTTGAAACATTTCTAAAACTCTTCTTTCTTAATGGCATTTAGCACATCCTGTGATCCAGCTTGAATCTCATCATTAAAAGGCTGCCCCCTTGACTGACATTTTTATTTTTGGGAAGAGAAGTAACAAAGGGCTAGATCTGGGTAGTAGGGAGGGTGGGGGCAATCACCATGGTTATAGCCAGAAAACACAATTTTTGATGATAGTAGACAACCAGGGAATTAATCACCCTTAATTAAAGTTCATCTGCTTGGGATCAAGAAAACCATTCAATACACTGTCCAACCCATTGCTTGATGGCGTGCATTTCCGTTAAGAAGCACTGGAGCAGAATTAATTTTCCATTGGTGACACTCATTTCTGTTAAGGAGCACCAAGGAAGGTAGGTCCAAGACTACTCCACTACGCACTGGGTAACTCAATTGTCTTAGCACTGTGGGGAAAGGTGATGGGCTACAAACAAACCAGCTTCAGATGCAGGTCAGTGTAACTGGACACATACCACATGATTTTAGCCCAAGTGCATATCACTGTTTTTTCCTTCTTTTCATTGCCCATCTCATCTCTAGATATTTATCATGGCTTCTAAAGTCCAGGTGAAGCTGGTGAAGCAAAGAATAAGTATAAGCATGGAACTATGCCTATTACACAAAATATGGAGGTAACTGAGATGCTGAAGGGTGGTGCATGCATCATGGAAACAGTATGTGTGTTTGGTGTTAATCAACAATTCAGTCAATTTGAGACAATGAGGTAAAGATAAGGGCTTGTGCACTGAGTAATCCCTCAGTGTGACAAAGTAAAAACAATGAGGAATAGATTCACAGCCAGTTTCTTCACTCACTCTAACAAGTTAAGTATCCTCAGCTCAACTTGAAGGTAGGTAACAAATAATGTAAAGTATTAATGTAACTATTTTTTGGGCTATTGTACCTTCTTATAAGTGTCTGAACCTCACAGAGCCTCATCATCATCGAAAATGTTAGGTAAGAAAAACTACTACAGTGGTACCTCGACATACGAGCAGCTCCCAACTCGACCAATTATGTAAGTGTATATCTGTAAGTGCTTTTGTAAGTGTATTTTTGGGGGTCTGAAACGGATTAATCTAATTTACATTATTCCTTATGGGAATAAATTCGTTCGGTATCAGCACTCGAACAGCCTTCTGGAACGAATTAAGCTCGTAACCCGAGGTACCACTGTATTTTTATGACAATAATTTTTTTAATCTCTCTTTCAGGGGTCTGAAGAATGCAACCCTATGTTTTTCAGTCCGTAAGTTGCAGAAATCATTAGTAGCACAGTTTTCAGGAACATAACCTGCGCAAACTGTGATTGTCTACTGTACATCAACAATGACAATATAAACTATACATGGTAGTACATAATGTTTCACTGAAAAATCCACACTTAGGCAGATTTTTTGGTGAAATCTCATGGCAATATTTTGGTCTGGTCTGGACCACTTTCAAGCCATAATGGTCTAGGATGGACTGAAACATTGTCATAAGGTTCCTCTCCTGAGTGCAGGTTTTATGGTGAACTATTTCATCCATGGTACTGTGACTCTTTATTTTACATAACACATTGTTAGTTATTGCATAATTCAGCAAGATTAGTCCACCATTACCTTGAAGATGTTCCTGATGCAAAGTCATCCATCTCCACCAGAGCTGTTTTCAGTCCCCTGGAGACAGCATCAAGGGCACAACCAGCCCCTGTGGCTCCACCACCAATAATCAACACATCAAACGAATCAGAGGATAAACTCTGGAGCTGCTGTTGTCGTGTGGGCAGAGGACGTGTTGGTCTGGTGTTGAGGTTCTCTGCTGCTGTAACACGCACAAACTGACGCTGTCCAAACATTGTAGCATTTTAGACCAACAAATTGAGTAAACAAGGTGTAATACAAAATTGAAAATGAGAGAGACAGGTGGAACTCCCACACCTGAACCCCTGTACCACCCCTGAACCCCTACACCACACCTGAACCCCTGTACCACCCCTGAACCCCTACACCACACCTGAACCCCTGTACCACACCTGAACCCCTGTACCACATCTGAACCCCTGTACCACACCTGAACCATACCTGAACCCCTGCAAAATACCTGAACAATTGCACCACACCTGAATCCCTGTACCACACTAAACCCCTGCACACCAGAATGCCTGCACCATACCTGAACCCCTGTACCATACCTGAACCCCTTCACCACATCTCAACCCCTACACCACACCTGAACCCCTGCACCATACCTGAGCCCTTGCACGACACCTGAACCCCTGTACAACACCTGAACCCGTGCACTACACTTGAACCCCTGCACCCTACCTGAACCCTTGCACCATACTTGAACCCCTGCACCATACTTGAACCCCTGCACCATACCTGAACCCTGCACCATACCTGAACCTAACCACATCTGAACCCCTGGCACCACACCTGAACCCCTGCACCACACCTGAACCCCTGCACCACACCTGAACCCTTGCACCACCTAAACCCCTGCACCATCTAAACCCCTGCACCATACCTGAACCCTGCACCATACCTAAACCCCTTCAACACATCTGAACCCCTGCACCACACCTGAACCCCTGCACCACACCTGAACCCTGCACAATACCTGAACCCTTTCATCACATCTGAACCCCTGCACCACACCTGAACCCCTGCACCACACCTGAACCCCTGCACCATACCTGAACCCCTTCACCACATTTGAACCCCTGCACACCTGCACCATACCTGAACCCCTGCACCATACCTAAACCCCTGCACAACACCTGAATCCCTACATCACATCTGAACCCCTGCACCACACCTGACCCCTACATCACACCTGAACCCCTCCAACAACACATCTCAACCACAACACCACACCTGAACCCCAGTGCCACACCTGAACCCCTCCAACAAATCTCAATCCCTACACCACACATGAACCCCTGCACCACACCTGACCCCTACATCACACCTGAACCCCTCCAACAACACAGCTCAACCCCTACACCACACCTGAACCCCTGCACCATACCTGAACCTCACCACATCTGAACCCCTGAACAAGACCTGAACCCCTACACCACACCTGAACCCCTGCACCACACCTGAACCCCTGCACCACACCTGAACCCCTGCACCACACCTGAACCCCTGCACCACACCTGAACCCCTGCACCACACCTGAACCCCTGCACCACACCTGAACTGCTGCACCACACCTGAACTGCTGCACCACACCTGAACCCCTGCACCACACCAGCATATTAGCAATGAAACAGATATGCAACAATAGTTGGACCTATTACGATTGATGGATTAGGTACAGTCCTTGTTGCCGGGATACTGGTGTGGTATAATGCTGCAGGGATACTGGTGTGGTAATGTTGCAAGGGATACTGGTATGGTAATGCTGCAGGGATACTGGTGTGGTAATGTTGCAAGGAATACTGGTGTGGTAATGCTGCAGGGATACTGGTGTGGTATAATGCTGCAGGGATACTGGTGTGGTAATGTTGCAAGGGATACTGGTATGGTAATGCTGCAGGGATACTGGTGTGGTAATGTTGCAAGGAATACTGGTGTGGTAATGCTGCAGGGATACTGGTGTGGTAATGTTGCAAGGGATACTGGTGTGGTAATGATGCAGGGATACTGGTGTGGTAATGTTGCAAGGGATACTGGTGTGGTAATACTGCAGGGATACTGGTGTGGTAATGTTGCAAGGGATACTGTTGGTAATGCTGCAGGGATACTGGTGTGGTAATGTTGCAAGAGATACTGGTGTGGTAATGCTGCAGGGATATTGGTGTGGTAATGCTGCAGGGATACTGGTGTGGCAATGTTGCAGGGATACTGGTGTGGTAATGTTGCAGGGATAATAGTGTGGTAATGCTGCAGGGATACTGGTGTGGTAATTTTGCAAGGGATATTGTTGTGCTAATGCTGCAGGGATACTGGTGTGGTAATGTTGCAGGAATACTGGTGTGATAATGCTGCAAGAATACCTGTGTGGCAATGTTGCATGGATACTGGTGTGGTAAAGTTGCAAGAGATAATGGTGTGGTAATGTTGCAGGGATATAGGTGTGGTAATGTTGCAGGGATACTGGTCTGGTAATAATGGGAGGGATACCGGTGGGGCAATATTGAAAGGGATACTGGTGTGGTATTATTGCAAGGTATACCGGTGTGGTACTGCTGCAAGGAATACTGGTTTGGAAATGTTGCAAGGCATACTGGTGTGGTAATGTTGCATACTAGTGGTAATGTTGCAAGGTATACTGGTGTGGTAATGTTGCAAGGCATACTGGTGTGGTAATGTTGCAAGGAATTATGGTGTGGTAATGTTGCAGGGCTAATGATGTGGTAATGTTGCAAGGATAATAGTGGTAATGTTTCAAGGGATACTGGTGTGGTAATGTTGCAAGGCAGGTGATGTTGAAAGTATGCTAGTGGTAATGTTGCAATTGATAATAGTGTAGTAATGTTTCAGGGATACTGGTGTGAAATGTTGCAAGGGATACTGATGTGGTATTGTTGCAAGGGATACTGGTGTGTAGTGTTGCAGGGATACTGGTGTGTAAAGTTGCAGGGATAATGGTGTGTATTGTTGCAAGGGGTACTGGTGTGGTAATGTTGCAAGGGATACTTGTGTGGTATTGTTGCAAGAGATACTGAAAGGTAATGTTGCAAGGGATACTGGTGTGGTATTGTTGCAAGAGATACTGAAAGGTAATGTTGCAAGGGATACTGGTGTGGTAATGTTGCAAGGGATACTGGTGTGTAGTACTGCAGGGATATTGATGTGTAATGTTGCAGGGATACTGGTGAGTATTGTTGCAAGGGATACTGGTGTGGTAATGTTGCAAGGGATACTGGTGTGGTAATGTTGCAAGGGATACTGATGTGGTAATGTTGCAAGGGATACTGGTGTGGAAATGTTGCAAGGGATACTGGTGTGGTAATGTTGCAAGGGATACTGGTGTGGTAATGTTGCAAGTGATACTGGTGTGGTAATGATTCAGGGATACTGGTGTGGTAATGTTGCAAGGTATACTGGTGTAGCAATGTTGCAAGGGATACTGATGTGGTAATGTTGCAAATGATATTGGTGTGGCAATGTTGCAAGGGATACTGGTGTGGTAATGTTGCAAAAGATACTGGTGTGGTAATGTTGCAAGGGATACTGATATGGTAATGTTGCAAGGGATACTGATGTGGTAATGTTGCTAGGTATACTGGTGTGGTAATGTTGCAAGGGATACTTGTGGTAATGTTGCAAGGGATACTGGTGTGGTACTATTGCAAGGGATACTATGTTTCCGGTTTATTACATTCATTAATGTATAAAATATTATTTAAAAAATTATCCCAGTCATATATGTGCAATAAGTGAAACAACCAGTCCTCTTTGTTAAGTCTTCTAAGTACTCTATTAAGTAACAGTACTGTTTATTAACAGTACTTTTTATTAGCAGTACTCTTTATTGAGTAACAGTACTCTTTATTAAGTTAGAGTATACTCTTTATTAAGTAAGAGTACTTTCTATTAAGTCAAACAAGGGGAACTTTCTTAACAGGCAAACAACACTAAAGTCAAACAACTATCATTGTAATATTAAACAAGCAGCACAACTAAACAATCACTTGTCTTCAAGAGTCAGAAGCAACATTAATAATAATATAAATACGTAATATCTTTATTTACTACAAGTACATGTACAAGGTACACAGGCCTAGCTGACATCAATGACATACTACTATATAGAAAGCCACTTGTTATGCAGAGCATTTTGGCCAAATTAGGTCAGTTTTGTCCCAGGATGCGACCCACACCAGTCCACTAACACATAGGTACCCATTTTACTGATAGGTGAACTTAGACAACCGGTGTAAGGAAACACCTCCGATGTTTCCACCCCTTCGCCGGGAATCGAACCCGGATCCTCACCCTGTGAAGTGAGAGCTTTTGCCACCAGGCCACGGGGCCCTAAACATTCTACCTAAGTAATCAACACAATTTCTAATTAAATATGCAACAACTGTGGAAATTATTTACATAATTTCCTAAATGTAGACTATACAAATGAATAATATAATAATTGCGTATTAAAATGTTATGCTATTTGGACCCTTCGAGAAATTTCGAGTGAGGGAGGGGGGGTGGCAGAACAGCCAGGGTGATGCTGCAGAGGGAAGCCATATTGAATTTAATGTGTGAACACTGGACTGAATTGTGCAATGTAATCAGGCGTTCTTGAAGGTCAATTGGTGTATATCAGCCTCAGTCCATAATTTAGAAATTGCTGACACATTCCTGCTGAAGAATTGGGATAAATAGTGTGGAAAGCTTACAATTTGGCAACCAGGATGGAAAAATAGAGGACTTCAATGAATCCTTCCCAACAACACCTTAGCTAAGTGATGTTTACCCATAATGTACAGTAGTTTTTGCATTGGCCATCATAAATTCTAGCTGTTAGGGTATAGTTAGGATGTGTTCCATCAGCACTTAAGTGTCTTCCAGTAATTAAATGGTAAGTGTGAATACCAATTATATTTTGTGTACCAAGCAAGCCTAATCATATACAGTCCACAACTTTAATTTACCAGAGTAGCTGGTTTAATATTATAATTATTAATTTAATGTCAGGTCTAGCTTTTTGCGAGTGTGGTAGGGAGTGGGCATCGAGGGATTTACAGTTCAGTGACTTGCTGTGACTTAAGTCCCACTTACCTCACCCAAATTACTTGTAGGTAATAATTCTGGTAATGCCCTGTAAGTCTCCTGCAGGTGATTTGTTCACATAATAATAATAATAATAATAATAATAATAATAATAATAATAATAATAATAATAATAATAATAATAATAATAATAATAATAATTCACATAACCTTTTATTAAAAAATCATCTTTCTTAACCATCAGTCACCTACAGAGTCTAATAATATTGGTAGAATTACCGACAATATGTTAAGTAAAAGGAGGCTGCGACAGAATTTATGTAGGAGAAACAGCAAGAAACCTCGAAACACGCATCAATGAACACATTAATGCATGCAGAAACGATAACCTGAACAACGCCTGCGTACAACACCGAAATTCCAACAATCATCTCATGAAATTCAGAGACGCCCGACTAGTAATCAAAGAAACTAATTTCCGTAGACGCAAATGCCTTGAATCAGCACTTATCTCTGTTTCTAACACAATTAAACAAAACAAAGGCAGCTTCACCATCTCTGAAGTCTTAGCAAGAATCCTCCTGAAAACAGTTAACCATACCATCACATAGTCTCTCCTGCTAATTCAACACAAGCACATCGTAGATGTGGAACACTCCTACAGGCCTTCTATATTTCAACCTCCAGCATAAAATATTTGTCTAACCTATTGTTATACTACCCAAGTATTTGTTTTATCACCTTTTACTCATGTGCATATTGATTGTTCTACCTTATTGTATTACTACTACTACTACTACTACTACTACTTATCACTACTACCTCGACCACCACTAGTATTTCACCTCACTTTGAGAGTATATAATAGCCCACTGTGTCCATGTAACGCTTGTAACGGCTTGAGAAAGCTCCTGGAGAGCGAAACGTTGCCACAATAAAATGTCACATTAGTTGCATTTGTGTCCTTTTACTTAACCTACAGAGTCGAATTAGCTCTTTAAAAATCAGGGTCGAATAACTAGTACAGTGGTACCCCGACTTACGATGGTCCCCAAACACACCCTTTTATGTAAGTTGATTTTTTTAAATGCTTTTGTAAGTGTAATTTTGGGGGTCTAAAAGAACTAGTCTATTTTACATCATTTCTTATGGAGATCAATTCGTTTGGTAATGGCATTTGAACAGCATTCTGGAATGAAAAAATATCGTAAGTCGGGGTACCACTGTATTCTGAACAAGAAACCAGAAAACAGGTTAAAAAGATTTGGTGGTGACTGCTGCTAGATGGTGGTGACTGCTGCTAGATGGTGGTGACTCTGCTGCTAGATGGTGGTGACTGCTGCTAGAAACACATTGTATAACTTGATGCTTCTCATGTATGATATAAAACTGTATAATGTGTAACTATGTATGATAGCTGCATGTGTAACTATGTATGATAGACAGCTGTATAACGTGTAACTATGTATGATAGACAATGGTATAACGTGTAATACCCTGGATAATAATGTTGAGTATACTAGTTTACCTTGGTATGTTGGTCGTCATCATAGAGGTATGAGGCAGCTAGGACTGCAGCCCCAGCACCAGCCACACCTAGCCCCACCACCCGCCGCCTCATACTCATACCGCAGCCGCAGCCACAGCAACAACAGCAACAGCAACGAGCAACTGTCACTCAACCTGCAACCCAAGAATTAGTTAGGTTGGCCTTTGCAAGCGTTTATGCAACAACATCTTTGCTTCAGTGTAATGTTTTGTGACTGAATTGACGTTTGTATTACCAACTGTAAGTAGTTCATGATCACTGTAAGAAGTTCATGACCACTGTAAGTAGTTCATCACCACTGTAAGTAGTTCATCACCACTGTAAGTAGTTCATCACCACTGTAAGTAGTTCATCACCACTGTAAGTAGTTCATCACCACTGTAAGTAGTTCATCACCACTGTAAGTAGTTCATCACCAATGTAAGTAGTTCATGATCACTGTAAGAAGTTCATGACCACTGTAAGTAGTTCATCACCACTGTAAGTAGTTCATCACCACTGTAAGTAGTTCATCACCACTGTAAGTAGTTCATCACCACTGTAAGTAGTTCATCACCACTGTAAGTAGTTCATCACCACTGTAAGTAGTTCATCACCACTGTAAGTAGTTCATCACCACTGTAAGTAGTTCATCACCACTAAGTTTTTTTTTTTTTTTTTTTAACAGTATATACAATACATGTCATGACAAATTCACATTGTGAAACATATACATAAGCTCCATACCCTACCAGAAAAATTAAACACAAATATGATCAAACACCTTCTTATTAACCTTGATACTAGGTTGACTTATCTTTACTGAAAAATACAGTGGTACCTCGAGTTACGATGGTCCCCAAAATCGCCCTTTTATGTAAGTTTATTTTTTTAAATGCTTTTGTAAGTATATTTTTGGGGGTGTAAAAGGACTAGTCTATTTTACATTATTCCTTATGGGGATAAATTCGTTTGGTAATGGCACTTGAACAGCATTCTCGAACGAAAAAATATCGTAACTCGAGGTACCACTGTATCTGAATACAACTGCAAAACTACAGCAAGTCTATACACAAAACAAAAACTGCCTTTACCTAACCACACCTCAAACAATTCCCATTTCCCTGCACACACGTTACAAAAATTAAGCAACACAACTGCCATAATAAAAATAAAACAACATCATATTACATTCCATAAACACATAGGAACAAAATACTGTCTCTGCAAAAGTCTTTACCCTATCAGTCCAAAGACCTGTTATCACTGTGATACACCAAATAACATTAAACCATTACACCACTACCATGTACACTTAAAAAAAAACCAGTTTTTTTTCTTTTTTCTATTTTAAGTAAATACCCTTTCAAGACAGACGTAATAGCCATAATACAAGACACAAACGTCTTCTTATTAATCTTAAAACTATGTGTACTAATCCAAACTCCCGCCCCCCTTTTAAAAAACATATCTAAATACAACTGCAAAACTTCAGCTATATTATATACAAAACAAAATTTTGTCCTTGACCTGACAACACCTCGAACAAAATCCCAACACCCTACACACACGTTACAAATATTAATCAAAATTAACTGTCATAATAATATTAGACATCATTATAGTATACATTCAACGAACACACAAGATCAAAAAGCTAACTCTTCAAAAGTGTGTATCCTTACCTAACCTACTGCTGTAAACAACAACAGTGCTCCTAGAACCTGGTGCACATCAAATAAAACCTCCCAATACCCATACATTTCAAGGTTTACCACTACCATGTCATCCTTGAACCATATGACATCCCATGTATATGACACAGACAAAACACACAAAAATTACCCCGGTGGTAGCTTAAAATTTAACACAAAGGAAAATAATATTTACTCCACCCACACACACTCACCCAACATACATTCCAACACCTGCTGTATGGGACAAAATGTCCATTACACCAACACACGGATCTCACTCACACAGGCGGCATCTCTAATAGAGATCTTCCATTATTTTTTTTCCTTAATATAGTAAACAAAGGTTTGCTTTGACTCACAAACCCCTAAGAGAGTATGATGATGCCCACAGTAAGAAAACAGGCAAGCTTCCCCTTATGCTCTCAACACCCACCCCCCTTTCCCCAACTACCCTTCTGCTCTAACCTCACTAACTACTTGATAACAAAATCATATTTTTTTATTATTACTATTTAAGCAGAGCTCCCGAAGCCTGAAGCATCAACAACAAACCATCCTCATTACCCCTGACACCCCTGCTACCCTAATAAAACCACATCACACACACACACTCATGTTAGTCCCTCTCCTCCCCCTCCCCAACAATAATGCAACAGTGAGGTTCCAATAACCCAAGGAAAATGCCTTACACCACCTTCCTGCATACACCTCTCGACTACGACATCTCGTCCTATAGAATCCTGCTGCCAAAGCTCTAATATGGACACCACCCTGCTCCTCTCTCATGCACCACGAGATGTAAATGTACTCCACCACTAAATATGCCACCGCCCTTCTTACATCCTCAGGACACGCCTCAACATCCATACTTAACGCCCTAAGGGTTGACAAACCCCCCACCCCTACCCTTTTCAAAACCCCTCTAAACCATCCCCTCACCCCCCCCAAACTCCTCACAAAAATAAATGACGTGATACGCAGTTTCAAGCCCACCGCATTTCAGGCACAACCCCTCCCTTATTATGCCCATTCTCCACAATTGTGCCCTTGATGCCAAAATGCCTAATAAAAACCTATACCCTGTTTCCTGTACCTAGGTGGTATATACGCAGCCTCTTCATCCAATACCACACCAATTTCCAATTATACATTGGATAAATCCCTGATCCCTGCACTATCTCTCTTTCCCCCCCTACCCTATCCAACTTACTCACCTTCACCCTACCTGGCACCTTGACAACTGAAAGATATCTCAAAATATCCTCACAATGCAATAAATCCCTACCCATCCACCACCTACGTACCTCACTCATGACCCTCCCCACTCGCCTGCCCCCTTCCCCCCCGCTATAAATTCCTGTTTTACGTATATACTTTGAAGCCTTCTCCCCAATGGTATCAACCCCATACCCCCCACGGCCATCCCCACTGTCACTACTTCTCACGCCAACCAGTGCCTCCCATAGCTCCAAATGTATCTATAAACCCTTACCATCAACCTCCTTATGTCACACTCCCGTAGAGGATAAACAGTCGCCAAAAACCACAGTTTACAATAAATTAGAGCATTCACTACCACTGCTCTTTGCAACACCGTTACCTCTCCAGGACTGAAACCGCCTAACCTACCTAGCGCTTTGTTCACCACTAACTCCGAATTTAATTCCCTTGCCAACAGACTACTATGACTAAAAATGACCCCACATATTTTTAAGCTATTAACACACATCCACCCACCCCTACTCTCCAACGGCCCACCCACCCACGAACCTACCTCCAACAACCTAGATTTCGCTCTATTGATGCCCATCCCAGTAGCCCCTCCAAACACCTCAATAATCTTATTAACATTTCCTAAACCCTCCCTACTTCCCACCATAATTGTTGTCATCAACATAACCTACTATGCCCGACTCACAACCACACTTTTCATCCCCATCCCATACTCCCTCACGAACCAACCTATAAAAGGGGTCCTACAGACACCCAAAAAGGATCTGAGATAGGGGACAACCCTGCCTCAGACCCCTCTCAAACCTCACCTGAACCCCTAACCTACCATTAACCTGTACCGCCAAGCACCCATCTACAAAGTTCTTACCACCTAACAATTTCCCCAAACCCCTGCCTCCCCAAGATCTCATATAACATCTCCCTGTCTACACATCATCGCCATTTCCCAATCTAACCCGAGAACCTCCCCCTTCCTTCAGTTCCCAAAAGTCTTAATTCTCCTATGCCCCGTCCCTAATGCTACGTCCGGGTATACCAAACTGACCTTCCTCTAAAACCTTTTTTCCAACACCCTTTCATCCTATTCGCTAGTATCTTGGCAAAAATCTTGTAATCAGAGCATAATAAAGTTATTGCCTATACCTCTCCAAAACATCATTGTCCTTGCCTTTTGGTTAAACCACCACCCCAGTCCTCTGCACCTCATCCATCGTACCCTATCCTTCATTTCAATCAGACCTTTACTAAGACATCCTTCAAAACTTCCCAATGACATATAGAAATCCCCAGGTAACCCATCCACCCCAGGTGCCTTACCCATGCGTAACCCCACGCTTGCCATACCTCATCAAATCATTATTCTTCCACCTAATTCCCCTTCCTATCCTCCTCCCCAACCTCTCCTGGAATGCTCTCTAACAAAATCCCCCACAAACCCTCATCCCTCCCTCTACCCACGAACTTATTCTGAAACCAATACCTTCATAAACACATCCCGATCCTTGTTCTTAACACCTGATTTATGATAACCCCCAATCTCCTCTTCTACCTTCAACACCATTATTGTTATGCCTGTTTTGCCCTAAATCTCCTCAAACAGTCCCAATGGCCTATCACCCTATAACACCTCTTCTAATTGACTACTTTATCTCCTTATCGCCCTAAAACTTCATTCTGAATATCCTTTAGTCTACCTTTAAGATACGCTATTTCCTTTGATGACACCCTCCTCCTCCACCGCTATAACAATCCTTAACCTCCCTTCCAAATATCCCTGTAACCCATCCCCATACCTAGCCTCCTAACCCTCATGCCTATAATAACCTCTAGCCTCTTTGCCATCAAATTCCACCACTTCCCAATGTCACAAATGCCCCTACCCCAATCCCAGAACCTCCCATCAAGCCTCGAAACCCTCCGATTCCCTCTTTTCAGCAAACTAACATTCAACCTCCACAAGTCCGAATAATATTTAACAGCACCCACCCACCCCAACCAGCCACCACCCCTGTGATCCTGAAACCCAACATCTATATTACTTACTTCTTTCCCCCAAAAACGTACCTCCGACCAACCGTGCCCTCTCCCTTCCTAATAACGTATGTTCTACCAAAACCTGTCTACGCCTACTACATCTCCGAACCCCAACGCCCTGCTAACAAGTCTCTAACCGCTAACAAAACTTGCCCTCTCGGTTCTACGTCATTCCTCCTAATAACACAATTCCAGTCTCCCACTAACACCGTTACATGGAAGACCCTTAATGCAATAAACTAAATAATCCCTCACAAAATCCCCTTAATATAGCGCATTAACCGCTGGCTATACACACCCAGAAAACAAACCGAGATGTCACCCCAAACCCCATCTACCCTTACAATCCGCCCGCTCCCACGACCTCAAATGAAAAGGGCAGGATTCCTTAATCCTACCAAAGCCCCTCCCTTGAAAAGTTCTGAACTTCCACTTAAATTAAATCCTTTAACCTCAAATCCTACCACACCTATAATTGTGTTCTTGGAGGAAACAAACATCAATGCCCTCTCTCCCACAAAGCCTCTCAACCCACAACCTCTTGACCTCACGCGGAGGCCATTAACATTCATACTTAAACATTAATTTTTTAAAGGTGATTTTCCCGATGCTTCATATTCTCTCCACACTGCATGACTAGGAATACCCCCTTCCCTGGGCCTCCTCCTCCTGTCTCACGCTTCTCCTTTACTCCCTCCTCTCATCTCTAACCCTTTCTGCTAACACTTTCTTCCCTGTCTTCTAGCAAGGTCAACACATCATCTTCACCGAACCGCTGGATCTCTTACTGGATTCCCCACCACCTCCATGATCTCTTTCAGACACTGCACCTGACTACATTGTCCTCCATTAGATCTTCCGCCTCAACCACACACACCTCACCTCCATCATAACTCTCACCACAACCACCCATACTCATCATCACTCAGCACTTCACCCAGATTTCCACTTCAGGGTTATTCCAAGCTCATACTCCCGCCCACGGGGACTATCATCAACTTCCTTGGATCCTCCAACATAGGCTGCAATTCCACCAAATCATTCCCGTCCTCCTGTCCGACGGCGACTGTAGAATCCCCTCACCTCCTCTCGACATGTCACAGGAGGTAAGGACACCACCTACGCCCCCCTCCTCCATCTCTCGCTCCATCGGTGTGCTCCTCTTCCCTTACGCCCTGGAGAAGACCATTCCTCTCAGGTCATTGAAACGCCCTCCACCAATCCCCTCACCTCCTCTCACGGCGTTGCTGGGTAACTGTCCTTGTCTCTCCAAGCCACCCCAAATGCCCCGCCTGTCCCATGCAAAACCCATTATTGCCCCACAATTCCCATGAAGTGGACCTCGGTTAACCCTGAAATCGTGCAATTATGTAAGTATAATTTTGTGTTTTTTGTGGAAGTGTTTTTTTGGGGTCTGAAATAACTAACCATGTTTTCCAAGGAGAATTCTTTAAATGGCAATTGGAGGCTGGGTGAATTTTTTAAAACTCAGGGTCCCTTATTTGGGGTAAAAAGGGCATCAAGACATATGATGGTATAGGCACCCCCGGACATCTTCAGACTATATGATCCTTCTGGCAAACCTGCGGGCACCCGGGTTCCCCCCCCCATGTGCCATGAACCCCTTAGGCCTTGAAACATCCCCCCACTTCATGTTTCAAACAAGATATTCTTTCTATCCACTTGAAACCCAAAAGGGTCGCCCTAAAAGACCCTCCAATCCTTCCGCCCAAACATCCTCTTTTTTAAACGTCAACACGGGTTCGTAGACCCACTCAACGGGGAACTTCCACCTCGTTTCCATTTGGCGGAAATTCCAATATCTAAGTGGAAACCCTTTTTAAAGGGAATGGCAGGAAAGAAACGCCATTTGAAGGGGTAAATGGCTCCAGAAGGGACCTCACAATACACACTGATTACTCTTTCTTGCCCCCTTTAGAAAAATGAAGTTGTCAAAACTGTCAAGAGGCCGTCAGCCAACCCCCACCACAGTGGTCGGGGAATGTTACCCACCACGGGTAGTTAAAACTTGCCTTTCCTTCCAAATTAAGAAACTCTTAACAATAGGGTTACGGGTTTGAAAATTTGATATCCGAGGGGATGTTTTTTGGGATGTCTTACTCTTTTATGGATGCAAATGCGGATGTAAAAAATGCGGATGTTCCAGATTTTATGCAGATGTATATACGGATATCTGTTTGCTGTAAATACGGATGCGGATGCGGATATGGATGTAAGAAATTGTGCGGATGTTCCTCAGATGCGGATGCAGTTAAAACCATCATCACTAATACACAAAGTTATCTCCTTCATAAATCAAAAAGACCCTAAATTTCATTTTTGGCTTGAAGAAATAAAACACAAAGGGCAAAAAAATTATAAAAAATGTAGACCCTACTAACAGGCACTTGAGAATACATGAATATCCACTTGGACTCTTTATCAACCTTAATAATAATAATAATATCTTTAAACTATAAGTAACACATACAGGTACACAGTCCTAGTTGACATCAATAGCTACTATAGTATATAAAACCTTTTATGCAGAGCATTTGGAAAAAAATTGGTCAGTTTTGTCCCAGGATGCGACCCACACCAGTCCACTAACACCCTGGTACCCATTTATGGAAGGGAACATCCCCTGATAAAGAAACCGCCCAATGTTTCCCCTCGCTAGGAATGGGCCGGACCCTCGCCGTGGGGAGGACTTGGCCAGAAAACCACGGGCACCATTCCAATAACTTGATCTTATGGTATAAGAGGCCATCCCCTTGCATATCAAGTTTTAAATTTTCCAAGAGAAAACAATACGTCTCTTTGGACACAACATCCACAAGACACCTGGACACGGGGTGTACCACAGGGAAGCGTTCTTGGTCCCCCCCTCCTTTTATACATAAACGATCTTCCAAATTAAAACACAACAACTTAAACCCATTTTCTTTGCTGTAAATTCCCTTTTGCTCTTCTCCACTTCTTGCCTCCTCAACACTACTGTTAATGAAAGCTAAAAAAATATTTTCCTGGATGACTGCTAATACTCACAGCTAATGTTTACAAACCTTCCATTTTGTCTGGATGCAGAGCGAGGGGCCAAATTCCTTATTACAATTAACATTACCCTTATTGCCCCAAACATAAAGAGGAGGGAATTTCTTGGTCTGCACCTTGAGCAACACCATATCCACATAATGACAAGTATCAAAACAGTTGGCCTTTCCCCCCAAATATACGTTTTTTTCCCCAAACCCTCCCCTACCCTTTTCACTTACTATTCACAATCTCACCTCACCTTTCTATTTGTTTCCTGGGTTCCACAACGACAAATCACCTAAAGCCAATAATAAGCAACAAAAACTGCAGTGTGAATGATCCACATTCCACTGCAACACCTCCTTCCCCTTTACTCTTCAAAGGGGCCTGAACCTATTCACTATACACATTCACTCTTACCCATACTTTTACATTTCAGAACCAAAAAATTCTAATATTAATCCAACTTGAAGCGCTGATAGTTGCAGCAGGACCCATAGACACAAAAACTCCGTCCAAAAATTCATGTGTCCGGCTAAATATCTTAAAAATTTTTTTGTAAAGGGGCCCCAAAAAGGAACTCTCGAAAAACTCCCGATTTTTTTTCAAAACTACCATTAAAAAGCACCTTATCTCCTAACATATCCCAGCATCAGATAAATACGTAAAAATATACATGCATATTCTCAGTTCATATTAATATCATGATAAAGCGTAACAAGGGTTATACCCGCACGCGGGCAGGACAGGATGCAGGGAGAATGGATTGTAGGGGATGGATGATTAGTAGGGTATGGAGTGCAGCAAGACGTGGGTAGGGGCGGGTAGAGGGTAGGGGATCGAGGTAAAGGGACTTAGGGAGATGCTAAGGTACAATCCTCAAGTTTTGTAGTAAATCAGTTTCCAGTAAAAGAACGAGAGAGTCAAGGTTAAGGAGGTCCATCGGGAAGAAGGACGGTAAAGAAAAGGGATGAGCAAGGCAGCGTTGGAGGTAAATTCTGTGTGCTCGTTGATAAAGTGGACAGTCAACCGAATATATCGGAACAGACACCAGAACCTAGTAATGCTCACAGGAGGCGAGCCTCTCCATGAATCTTCCGTCAAATGAGCGAATTTCAGCCAATAGAAGGCAGAGTGTAGTCTCCCAACCTCGACATTGGTGACAAGAAGAAGACCCAGAAACCTATACTGGTTCAAACTAGAATGATTTGTTGTCAGCAGTTGAGATAGCGTTATTTGCCAGCAGTGCAGAAGGTGTGGACAGTGACTGGCCGCCAAAATAGTCCGTAAAAGGAACACCTCTATATGAAACTGGAAGGTGTCTGTGTCTTATGACCACAGTGTCTGCCTGTTCATTACCTTAACAAAATCAACATGACCAGGGACCCAACAAAACAGTATCTTTTATTAGCACTGAGATACGAAGCGTAACCAGGGGTGGTGTATCAATTTCTGGATAGCCTGTAAAAACTAAGGGAGTCTAAGCTGACCACAGTGCAGTGTAGGCATAGATGTAATCTGGATAGTACAGATGGCACTGAATTCCAGCCGTAAATATGCCCCAACCGAGGTAATAGACCACCCTCGCCACAGGCGCTGTCCGGAAACACTGCCTCAAGATCAGCCGTCAGACGACTTTGAACCATCCAACTTTGGGAGGTAGGGGAAGGATATCACATGAACATGAGGTGATGTGAAGGGAGCAGGGAGTGAATGTAGACGAAGAGAAAGGGACGAAGTAAGCAGGGCTGACAGAACAAATAAAAAGCGTCTACTAACATCTGTCCTGTGAAAAAGGTTGCGGAAGTCATGGTGAACATAATAGCGAATGCAATGTGCATCTGATGGGACAAGAGGATGGAATGTTAGAAAGCTACATAGAGGCTCTAGCCGAGGAAGAGCAAAAACACCACAAGGCATAGAAAACAATCCTTGGTGATGGATGGGATTAAGGATGGAAAAAGTAGCAGGAGGACACTAAGATATATCTGATTACATAAGTAAGTTTGATAAAATTGGGCTGGGAATATCAAGGCAGAAGGAGAGGTTCTACGATCAGCTCCCCATGAAAAGATGTGCAAGGGGTTTTAAGAAGGTTCAAGCAGAAGCTGACAGTTGTAAGAGGTAATATGAGGTTTCCAGGACAGTATTACAGTCAAACGGAGGCCGAGAGAAGCCACAAGCTGTATCACGTTCTGGAATCGTGGGCCCATCAAGTCTGTGGTTAGTCAGACCTGGGCGTCTGAAGTAGCGTGAATTTGATGAGTTTACCACTAGAAAAATTTAAACCTGAGTGGTGGCCCAATCAGGGCGAAACTGATGACATGCTGGAGGAAGCTGCAAGTAGGGTGACAGTCAGCACCTGCATGACTATAGCAAAGTCATCCATGACGATGACCAAATATTGGATGGAGAACAGATGCTTAGATTATTTATGTAGGAAGAATGTGACTAACAGAACTGGCTCATGGGACACCTTCAGCTTGGACAAATTCAGGAAAGCTCATTTACTAAACGAGGACCACGGAAATGCTCCATCAATTCTAGAAGGCCTTAAGGAAGAATGGTAGGTTGCCTCGGGAGGCCTAAGGAGTGGGCCTGGGCCCAAGATCATATATCTGGGGTGTGTGGCCTTCTCAAGGTCGAAAAGATGGCAATAACCCGGCGGGTGATTCTTTAGCAAGGCATTCACAATCTCAAGTATCCAGCAGTAGAGGTCAATTGCAGGCGGCCTTTCTGAAATATATAACAAACTGGGGAGAGGCTAACATGAGTCTCTAAATACCATCAACGTCTATTAACTAGATGTTCCATCACCCTTTCAAACTGGCTCAGTGAAGCATTCTCTGGAATGGTAGTGGGAGTATAGATGTGATATACAGTTTGCAAGGAACACATGCAGACTTAAGCTGGGGAAAGAACTCCTTGCGACCATATAAAAGATTAAAAATTAAGTAAAGAGGACAGCAAACAGACTGATGTAAATGCTGTAGCATACGAATATGCATATCGTCTGGCTGTCAGAATGATCTGTAAGCAGAATGTTTTACTCCAGTTCTTGAAGGTGAAGCACATTATAAGATTCTTCTCTGAAGAAATCTAAAGAACTTCACTGTGTACAGCAGACTTAGAAAGGGAACATAGAATGGAGCCCTGAGAAGTGAATAGATGAGGTGCAATTTCAGTGTGACTGGCCAAGAGGGTGTGCTATATGGAAACTACCGACAAACTGAAGAACAGGAGCAATTGGGAAGGAGTACCACTTAATTTCTGCACTTTCTTCAAGACTGCACTCATCGAGGAAGCTGGAAGTGACAGTAGGAAAAGTAATCTCGCCAGCAGATACTGTTTAGTCACGTATGGCACACGGCGAGCCTTCATTCTCTTCTCGTAAAATCAAGGTCTCATTGGTTCTGTTATGCTGATACCTACCCCACATAGCGCTGTTTCAGCATTACCCAAACACAACGGAGATCATGAGCACTTCAGAATGGATTGAGTCAAATCATGACGCAGCTGAAGATGGGGGACGAAAAGAGATGTAAAACCTCATCCAATGGAGACGGAAAGAACTATAGAAGGCAATAAGATGTGTAAGGGTCCCAGCTGGCCGGTCAAATTGCCAGCGTGTGGGCAACGGGAGTGGAAAAGCAGGAGAAGGGGACTTAGGATGATTAGGAGTGACTGCTGTCATGTAAGTCCGGGAGGACAGACCAGGTGAAGTCAAGGACTGTTGAGGAAAGAGCAGATGGAGAGATCGATACAGGAAGAGAATGAGTTAAAGGGGATCAGGCCGTTGGAGCTCCCGTGCTAACATGGAGGGAAAGCAAGAATCTCCAACCCCGGAAACCACGGGAGTCACAGTGTTGACCCTCCCAGAGAAAATAGGGTGAAAAATGGCGTTAAAATCGCCAAGTAACAGGAAGGGAGATCATTGGTAAGGAAGAAACAGAAAATCAACATCCCCAGGATAGACAATGCCACGAAGGGGAGATATAAAGAGGGCAAATTCATACAGCAGCTCAGTGAATCTAGGACTGCAGTGCTGATATGTAAGGAAGAAGGAACTAAGAGCTGATGGTATGAGACACCAGTGTGCTCAGAGGGCTGTTAAGGTTCCATCGGAAGGATCAGTGAATGTAACAAATCATAGCCTGAAAGACTGATAATTTGGGTTCTTACCAAACAGACACAACAGGGAAAAACTGGAAGCAACACACAAGTTCATACAAGTTGCCCCTGAGGCCTTGGATATTCCACCAATAAACCATGGGTTGTATGGAGAAAGATATAAATCCCGAAGAGGGATCTATGGACTGGGGTTAGAGAGAGTCACGTGTGGAGGCAGCAAAACCTGAATCAGAGGAGGAGGAGGGCGTTGCTTAGAAGGAAGGAGGGGTGTGGACCCGAAGAAGAGAGGAGAGACCTCAGTTTGGACAGTCATCATCATCGTTCCAGTCTCTGAAATATGTTCTGTGATAGCTTCCAGTGTTTTGGAAGGGCACAGATGCAGAGAATGTGGGACTACGACAATGGAAGGAAGTCAGCAACTATCGGAGTCTAGACTGTACTAAAGTAGAAGGCGAGGAGATGGAAGGAAACTGTCGAAGGGTTTGGGAGGGACAGGGGAAGAAGGTAGTCTAAATACAGAGAAGGTTGAACTCACACGTTACAGAACTAGTTGGAGGCGAAGAACCCGGCAACAATGGGTTTACTGGACTGCCGAAGGAGGCGAGTTTGGCTGAGAAGGACAGGGCGATGTGAACCAAAACTGTCTTAGTGAGGAAGGAGTGTGGACAGTATGGGATGCCGGGTAGGGACCTCGGAGTGAGACATCAAAGTTTGAGACAGGATGTGACTGAGGATGTTGTAACCTGAGGAGTGTCAGAGAGGGTTAGGACCAGAGAAGTGAGGGCCGAGGAATGTTTGCTGTGCGAGAATAGGAAATCGGGAAGTCTCCTTGAAGGCGTAGATGAGGAGGCTGGCCATAGTAAATAGGAAGCCTTCGCCTCTTCAGGACAGTAATTTCAGCACTCATTGAGTAAACCTGACAAGCCATGGCAAGGAAGTCTTGATGGATAACCTCATGACCAGTTGGCAAGAGAGGGAAGTGATGTACAAGAAGGACTGGCATGGTCGTCAACTTTCCTAGACTGGGCATTCGGCCATGGACTACAGCTATTCAGCTGGATAGTAACATAGCAGTTTCACACTCTATTTTATTAGTGTGGTCACCTGTGTTTCATAGCGTTGACCTGCAATGTGGCGAAGAGTGGGAGTTCAGCGATCAACGTCAACAGGCTGTATGCACAAGGATAACAGCCAATATTGGCAAGGAAGACAAAAGTGTCATGTAAGAATAGGGAGTTCTTGGAGCTCAAGCTGCTCCAAAATGTCATCACCACATATCTGGAAATTCCGTTGGACAATGGTGTGGGTAAAATGTGTACACTACCAAAATTAAGAGAATGATGCTTGCTCCAATAAGCTGATGAGATAGTATCTATGGTCGTAAGAAGGGAAAGATGCCCGGCTTGGCCAGCGACCTGGACCGTGATGATGCAGTGCTCTGAGAGCACATGATGAGATATCTTTACCTACATGGCATAGAGCTTTACCAATACTATGATGAAAAGAATAGTGATTTGGAGTAGTGGTCTTAAATGAACTTGTCCGATGATGAGTACTGAGAACAGTGTTTAAAAGTGGGCGACGTGGTGAGTTCTGGAATGTGAGAGAGAAGTGTTGAATCATCAGTAGGGTCTTGGTCGTTTGGATGTGGGACCGGGGTGGTCTGATGGAAGGCAGGTGAAGCGATCCAGTGCCGCACCAGTCGAGGAAACGGAATCAAGGTCAGAGAGAAGCGAAAGGTCAGATATATCAAAAGGAGCCGGTCGAATTCTGGTACCTGGACCAGGTGACAAACCAGCGGCACCAGCAAGAGAACACACCAGGGGTATTAGAGATGTCCGAAGAGTTGACTCCATTAGCAGGGCAGGAGTCAGTACTGGAGTGCCAGAGGAGGTATCAGGAAGGGGCCCAGGTGGGTTCACAGGTTAGGGCATCCATGGTTAGGTTTCTTCTTTCTTTTTACCCATTTTTAAGAAAAAAAAAGAAGAAAGACAAACAAAAAAAGAATAAAAAAGGGGGGAACGTGGAGGAATAGCTCCTAGGAGGAATGAAAGGGGCGTAAATCTGCCCTCCATGCCCAAGAGGAGACCTCAAGCACCACAAGTAGGGCAGATGCTGCATGAGACCGTGCCATGCCCTACCCTTCACTTAGTAAACCTCACATCTGAGCTACCTCAGAGTGGACAAAAGGAAGCGGCGGATATCGCCACAAAGCATACCTCCTTCGGTCACCACCCTGAAATCCGAAAGGTGGCCTCTGGGAATACACCCGTCTTGAAAATGCCAGCGCCCCGGGAGCCGGGGAGGGAGGGCATCCCAGGCGATCAGATTCCCCAGCAAACTACACCACCTCCAAGGAAGAACCTCAATGGAAAAGGGGAAGACCACAGTACCCTTCCCCTACTAGGAACTAGAATGCCTGTGGAGGAAGCTGCAGGAAAATGGGAAGGAAATAAGGAGGGATGAGGAGGAGGGAAAGGAAAGGGAGGATGGGGAAGATGGGAAGGGAAAGGAGGATTGGGGTAATTAGGTTCGTCTGAAAAGGGACCAGAGGTCAATTCCTCAGACCGATAGCCTCTTTACAGCGGGCCCCCCCTTTAAAGGGGGAGTCAGTGTCATGAACATATTAAAACACATACTTTCACTGCTATACCCCCCAAATCTTTAAAACAATTGTAATTCCTCTCAATTAAATCTGTTAAAGCCATATTGAACTAATAGAATTTTCCCATTCTTGTATTTGAAACTAGATTTCACTGATCTTAGTTAGTTTGCCCGAAATACCCCGTTGTTGTATAAAGTGTTTAGTTCATATGTTCATATTTATTAAATAACAAGGTGCTAATTCGGTCTAAAGTGTTTTTGCATTGTTCTCTTTTAAATTCAGTGATCTTTTAGCCTTAAAATAATTATCTTAGTCCATATAGTCATATTTGTTAGTTTAACAAAAATGTTTTTTTTTTTTTAAAAACACAGCATTTCTCACATGATCCTTATGAATCAATTATCAATCCTGATATCAACCTCTTATTGAACTGCACAAATAATCCTAACGGTAATTGCCATTACTACACAGCTAGTCGGCTAAACTCTACTCAGTGTCAGCAAGAACATTACAGTTTTCAACTATATAATGTTAGATCTTTGAGTAAACACTATGATGACCTCCTTGCATTACTGAAGTCTCCTAAATGCTACTATAACTTTCATTATTCTTACTGAGACCTGCTACTCAAACAAGATTTGACAGACATATTTACCATACCTGGTTACACAGCCATAATAACTGAGGCCTGCCCAAACCCAAGAGGAGGCACTGCCATCTGTTACTCTAATGAATTGCAATGTATAAATCAACTTGACAAGGACGAAAATGGCGAATATATAATAGCTAAATTCACATCAAAAAAACTTAAGAAACCTATAACAGTTGGAGCAATTTACACCTACCACACTCTAATACATACACTTTTAGTAGTAACCTTAGAAACATGATAACTGTGTCAGAGTTGAATAAACACCACCTGATATTTACAGGAGACTTCAACATAAACCTCATCCAAGCAACTACCCTCCAGTAGCTGATTTCATGAACACTATGAACAACTGCTTGTTACTACCCTCTATAACTAAGCCCAAAAGAATCTCTGAGACAAGTGCCATATCTGGACCAACACGATATCCCACTACAAGCAGGTATAATCACGACAGCACTACAGACCACTACCCCACTTTTCTCATAACCAACTTATGTAAATTGCCTCAAGAAACGAAAAAAGATCTCATTTCGCCTGCATGACGAGCCATTGGTAATGTAATATTAGCACTAGGTGACATTGATTGGCACGAGAGTTAGCTGACACCAATAATATTGACAAAGATGTCAAAACGTTTTTACATAAAACCCTAAGCCTCTATAACATGCATTGTCCAATCAAAATGAAGCAGATCACTGAAAAAAGACCAAACAGTCCGTGGCTAACAAATAGTATCCTCAAATCTATTGATAAAAAGCATAAACTTGAAAAGCAGTTCAGATTAGGCCTGATTACTAAAGAACTGGCTAAACGATACACATCAATACTCACAAAACTAATACAAAAATCAAAACAAATGTATTACGAAAATAGATTTATTGAAATAAAAGGTGATATGAAAATTACCTGCAGCCCTCTCCAAAAATTTTTGGGTCAGGAAACCGTCTGAAAGTGAAGATAAACTTTACTAAACCAGATGAACCTCACATACAACCTATTGATACGGCCAACAACTATAATGTTTTTCTTATGTAGGATCAAAACTAGCAAATAAAATTCTAGCTCAAATACCCCGCCGAAAGACTACCTCACTGAACTACCCAAACACTATATATCTAGCTCCAACTAATTCTACTGAAGTCTCACTCGTCATTAAATCATTAAAAAACAAAGCAGGAGATCTGAATAACTTGCCACCACTCATATAAAAAGCTGCACATCTACTGTCACCATTATTGCAACAATGTTTAACAAATCTGTGCGTCTTCAACCTTCCCCTGTATACTCAAGACAGCAAGGGTCAACCCGATCCTCAAAGGTGGTGATCCCAACTGACTTGAAACAACTATAGACCCATATCAAACTTGCCCTTACTTTCTAAAATATTCGAAAAAATAATACACAAACGACTTTCTCCTACCTTATATCCAACAACATACTTAACCCCTGCCAGTTTGGGTTTGACCAAATAAAAGTACGAATGATGCTATTATACAAATGTGAACTTATATATACGCTCTCGATAAAAATGAATATCCCCCGGGTCTTCATTGACCTACGAAAAGCATTTTATACAGTCGACCACAATCTCCTGCGCCTAAAACTAAATTATTATGGCATCAGAGGACATTCCTGATTCCTAAAATCTTATCTTAACGACAGACACCAAGTATATGGAAATGGAGTCAACTCAGCTATCGGGCCCGTAGCTGTAGGACTACCCAGGGTAGTGTCTAGGCCCCTCCCCTTTTTCATCTACATCAATGATCTCACAAAGCATCCCAACTACTTAAACCAGTTCTATTGCAGATAACACTACTTATGTCTACTCCCATTCAAACCCAACTGTACTTAGAAACACTGTAAACAACGAGCTGCTAAAAAATATATACCTGGATGATGACCAACTTCAATAACAAAACATAAGGTGGGACCAAGTAAACCAAGTCTAAATGATATAAACTGGGAAGATAACCTAAGCATCACGGAAACCCTAACCTATGTGGGGGAACAAATTAACTCCATTGGCACTTGAGGTTGAAAGGCAAATTCCCAAGGGAAAAGGGAGATGTAAACTAGAAAGAGGGGGCCCCCCTATACAGGAAAGGCAAAGAATAACAGGGGCGGTTTACAAAAAGGCCCAATATATCTGAAATAAAAAGGGGGCACTGGTCAGAGAAATAGCAAACATTAAATTTAAAAACTAAAGGAATCTTACGGGAATCAAGAAACGGGAAGAACTAAAAGCCATAAATAAAAGAAAGAAACCCAAAGTATTTTTTTTTCTTATCCCAAAAATTAAAGTCGAGAAAACCTCCATTTTGGGCCCTTTTAAAAAAATGGGGGGGGTCCTAAAAGATGACAGCAAGGAAATGGTAAAACTACAAAAATTCCCAGTATGACTCAGTTTTGGCGACCCCTAACCAGACTAAATCAAAGACCTAAATTTTTTTTTTTGAGAGTCCCAAACTTGATAGATAAAACCTATCGGGGCATTATCCTGACGCCAAATGACTTCAAAAGGTGATAAATGACATGCCCATGCACTCCGTCCCAGGCCCAGACCCCTTGGAAACTCTTTTCATCAAGAACTGCAAAGCCCCAAAAAAATTTTTAAAACCCCCCTTTTGGAGGGAGCATGGACACGGGGGGCGTCCCCCCCGTTACTAAAAACGCGACATGGGCCCCCCCCCAAAAAAGGGGTAAATAAAGCAATAACCCAAAAACCAGGAAAAAAATAAGTAAATCCCAAAAAAACTTTAAAAAGGGTTTTGAAGAAAATTGCCACTCATCAGATACTCATCAATTAAAACAACTCCGGGGGGGCATGGGTTTAGAGCGGGCCCCTTTTGCCCCAAAACGGGGCCACTACGACAAGGTTCTGGATGCTCTAAAAAACAAACAGAATGCAGATGTTTATCAAGACTCCAAAAAGCCCCTTTTAACAAGTGTGACCATTTTAAAAACCCCAAAAACGTGATAAAAAGGGAAAAAAAGGAAAAGTTGGTAGATGGATCTATAATTTTTAACAAGTGAACACAAAGTGGGAGTCAACAGAGTAAAGTCTGAGGGGCTCGATGAAAAATCTGTTCCCCCAAAAGGGGGAGTACTCGCTCCCCTCCTTTTTCCCCAAACCCCATATCGGTAGACTGATAAACCCAGTGCCGTGTCTTCCTTTGGGAGATGAACCCCCCAAAACCAGACAATTTCCACCATTGAAGAAAACCGGGCTCAAGCGGGGATAAACCAAACAAAAAGGGCAAAAAAATATGGGAAAAAAAGGGAAAATTTTAAAATTCTCCCCCAAAAACGTGGTTTAAAAATTTTGGGGATAAAACAAATTAACCCCCAATAGGCGAAAAAAAAAAATTAAGACCTGGGGGGAAAAATGTCAGAGGATTTTTTCAAAAGGGGGATAACATGGAAAAACATCTGCTAGAAAAATGACGGGTGGATAAAAAGAACCCCAAAACCAGGGATGTAAAAATTGGCCCCTTTTCAGGTCGCGATCTGGTGGAATTTTCCCCACTAAAAACCCTTTCAAGGCGGGGGGAAATTTTTACCTAGAAAAAAAGCAGAGAACCTTCCCCGGGGCCCCAACCCGAAAAAACCACCCCCCAATTACTGGGCACTTGGTTCTAAACCTTAAATCCCCCCAAGGGGGGAGATCATTATTATATACTTTGGGAAAAACCCCCAGTTAATTTTCCCAAAATTTTGGGGTCCCCCCGAAAGCAAAAAATCGGGGCGTGAACATCCCCCCCAAAAAAAAACGGGGGTGCCACTAGCACGTTGAGG
>WNWK01012955.1:0-12500 GCA_009830355.1 Cherax destructor
GTAGTGCAGTGTAGTGTAGTGTTGTTTAGTGCAGTGTAGTGTAGTGTTGTGTAGTGCAGTGTTGTGTAGTGCAGTGTTGTGTAGTGCAGTGTAGTGTTGTGTAGTGTAGTGCAGTGTTGTGTAGTGTAGTGTTGTGTTATGTAGTGTAGTGTTGTGTAGTGTAGTGCAGTGTTGTGTAGTGCAGTGTTGTGTAGTGTAGTGTTGTGAAGTGAAGTGTAGTGTTGTGTAGTGTAGTGCAGTGTTGTGTAGTGTAGTGTAGTGTAGTGTTGTGTAGTGTAGTGCAGTGTTGTGTAGTGTAGTGTAGTGTAGTGTTGTGTAGTGCAGTGTTGTGTAGTGTAGTGTAGTGTTGTGTAGTGTAGTGTAGTGTTGTGTAGTGTTGTGTTGTGTAGTGTAGTGTTGTGTAGTGTAGTGTAAAGTTGTGTAGTGTGTAGTGTATTGTAGTGTAGTGCAGTGTTGTGTAGTGTAGTGTTGTGTAGTGTAGTGTAGTGCAGTGTTGTGTAGTGTAGTGTTGTGTAGTGTAGTGTAGTGTTGTGTAGTGCAGTGTTGTGTAGTGTAGTGTTGTGTAGTGTAGTGCAGTGTTGTGTAGTGTTGTGTAGTGCAGTGTTGTGTAGTGTAGTATAGTGTAGTGTTGTGTTGTGTAGTGTTGTGTAGTGTTGTGTAGTGTAGTGTTGTGTAGTGCAGTGTTGTGTAGTGTAGTGTTGTGTAGTGTAGTGCAGTGTTGTGTAGTGTAGTGTTGTGTAGTGTAGTGCAGTGTTGTGTAGTGCAGTGTTGTGTAGTGTAGTGTAGTGCAGTGTAGTGTTGTGTAGTGTAGTGCAGTGTTGTGTAGTGCAGTGTTGTGTAGTGTAGTGTTGTGTAGTGTAGTGTTCTGTAGTGCAGTGTAGTGTAGTGTTGTGTAGTGCAGTGTTGTGTAGTGCAGTGTTGTGTAGTGTAGTGTATTGTAGTGTAGTGTTGTGTAGTGCAGCATTGTGTAGTGTAGTGTTGTGTAGTGCAGTGTTGTGTAGTGTTGTGTAGTGCAGTGTTGTGTAGTGTAGTGTTGTGTAGTGCAGTGTTGTGTAGTGTTGTGTAGTGCAGTGTTGTGTAGTGCAGTGTTGTGTAGTGCAGTGTTGTATAGTGCAGTGTTGTGTAGTGTAGTGTAGTGTTGTGTAGTGCAGTGTAGTGTTGTGTAGTGTAGTGCAGTGTTGTGTAGTGTAGTGTTGTGTAGTGTTGTGTAGTGTAGTGTTGTGTAGTGTAGTGTTGTGTAGTGCAGTGTTGAGTAGTGTTTTGTAGTGCAGTGTAGTGTTGTGTAGTGTAGTGTAGTGCAGTGTTGTGTAGTGTTGTGTAGTGCAGTGTTGTGCAGTGTAGTGTTGTGTAGTGTTGTGTAGTGTAGTGTAGTGTTGTGTAGTGCAGTGTCGTGTAGTGTAGTGTTGTGTACTGTAGTGTAGTGTTGTGTAGGGCAGTGTTGTGTAGTGTAGTGTTGTGTAGTGTAGTGTTGTGTAGTGTTGTGTTGTGTAGTGTAGTGTTGTGTAGTGCAGTGTTGTGTAGTGCAGTGTTGTGTAGTGTAGTGTATTGTAGTGTAGTGTTGTGTAGTGTAGTGTTGTGTAGTGCAGTGTAGTGTTGTGTAGTGTAGTGCAGTGTTGTGTAGTGTAGTGTTGTGTAGTGTAGTGCAGTGTTGTGTAGTGCAGTGTTGTGTAGTGCAGTGTTGTGTACTTGTGTCCACTAACCTTTGCAACTTTTCTTTAGAATCTCCCATAAGCACAGTATCATCAGCAAAAAGTAACTGTGTCAACTCCCATTTTGCGCTTGATTCCCCATAATTTAATCCCACCCCTCTCCCAAACACCCTAGCATTTACTTCTTTTACAACCCCATCTATAAATAGTATATTAAACAACCATGGTGACATTACACATCCCTCTCTAAGACCTACTTTTACCGGGAAGTAATCTCCCTCTCTCCTACACACCCTAACTTGAGCCTCACTATCCTCATAAAAACTCTTTACAGCCTTCATTAACTTACTACCTATTCCATACACTTGCAACATTTGCCACATTGCTCCCCTATCCACTCTTTCATATGCCTTTTCTAAATCCATAAATGCAATGAAAACTTCCCTACCTTTATCTAAATACTGTTCACATATATACTTCAATGTAAACATTTGATCTACACATCCCCTACCCACTCTAAAGCCTCCTTGCTCATCTGCAATCCTACTCTCTGTCTTACCTCTAATTCTTTCAATAATAACCCTACCGTACACTTTACCTGGTATACTCGGTAAACTTATTCCCCTATAATTCTTACAATCTCTTTTATCCCTCTTCCCTTTATAAAAAGGAACTATACATACTCTCTGCCAATCCCTAGGTACCTTCCCCTCTTTCATACATTTTTTTTTTCCAACAAGTCGGCCGTCTCCCACCGAGGCAGGGTGACCCAAAAATAAAGAAAATCCCCAAAAAGAAAATACTTTCATCATCATTCAACACTTTCACCTCATTCATACATAATCACTGTCTTTGCAGAAGCGCTCAGATACGACAGCTGAGAATAAGTCCCTCCCAGCTGTCACTATCCCAGACCCCTCCTTTAAAGTGCAGGCATTGTACTTCCCATTTCCAGGACTCAAGTCCAACTAAATCAATTAACTGGTTTCCCTGAATCCTTTCACAAAATGTTACACTGCTCACACTCCAACAGCTCGTCAGGTCCCAAAAATCATTTGTCTCCATTCACTCCTATCTAACACGCTCACACATGCTTGTTGGAAGTCCAAGCCCCTCGCCCACAAAACCTCCTTTACCCTCTCCCTCCAACCTTTTCGAGGATGACCCCTACCCCGCCTTCCTTCCCCTACAGATTTATATGCTCTCCAAGTCATTCTACATTGATCCACTCTCTCTAAATGACCAAACCACCTTAACAACCCCTCTTCAGCCCTCTGACTAATACTTTTAGTAACTCCACACCTCCTCCTAATTTCCACACTTTCCACATTTATTAAACAAAAATACCAACCACTCCAACACTATATCCCCACCTGCTTTTAAGATTTCTGTCATGATCCCGTCAGTTCCAGCTGCTTTACCCCCTTTCATTCTACGTAATGCCTCACACACCTCCCCCACACTCACATCCTACTCTTCTTCACTCCTAAACGATGTCATACCTCCCTGGCCAGTGCATGAAATTTCCGCCTCCCTTTTTTCATCGATATTTAAAAGTTCCTCAAAATATTCGTGCCATCTACTAACTCCCCTACTCTGTTTTTAACTGACAAATCCATTCGTTCACTAGGCTTTCTTAACTTGTTTATCTCACTCCAAAAATTTCTTGTTTTTAGCAAAATTTCTTGCCAGAGCCTTTCCCACCCTTTCATCTGCTCTCCTTTTGCACTCTCTCACCACTCTCTTCACCTTTCTTTTACTCTCCATATACTCTGCTCTTCTATTAACACTTCTGTTTTGTAAAAATTTCTCATAAGTTACCTTTTTCTCTTTTATCACACAATTTACTTCTTCATTCCACCACTCACTCCTCTTTCCTCCTGCACCCACCCTCCTATAGCCACAAACTTCTGCCCCACATTCTAATACTGCATTTTTAAAACTATCCCAAAGGGATGTTAGGAAGTATTTCTTCAGATATAGAGTAGTCAGGAAGTGGAATAGTCTGTGAAATGATGTGGTGAAGGCAGGATCCATGTATAGCTTTAAGGAGAGGTATGATAAAGCTCGTGGATCGGGAAGATGAACCGAGTAGCGGCCAGTGAAGAGGCGGGGCCAGGAGCTGTGAATCGACCCCTGCAACCACAACTAGGTGAGTACACACACACACACACACTGGGAAGACAGAACAGAGGGAAACACCAACAAGGGATATACCGACAAGTGTTGGATGAAATACACACAACCGAGGAGGAGGTGAAGAAGCTGCTCAGTGACCTTGATTCCTCAAAGTCGGTGGGACCAGACATCTCCCCGTGGGTCCTTAATAATAATAATATATTTATTTACTACCAGTACATGTACAAGGTATACAGGCCTAGCTGACATCAATGACATAATACTATATAGAAAGCCCCTTGTTATGCAGAGCATTTCGGGCAAATTAGGTCCTTGTCCTAGGATGCGACCCACACCAGTCGACTAACACCCAGGTACCCATTTTACTGATGGGTGAACATAGACACGCCCAATGTTTCTACCCGCGATGAGAATCGAACGCAGACCCTCGCCGTGTGATGCGAGAGCTTTAGTGACCAGGCCACTGGGCACTGTGTGTGCCACTAACCACAATTTTCAACACATCCATTGAAACTAGGCAACTTCCTGAGGTATGGAAGACGGCAAATGTAGTCCCCATTTTTAAGAAAGATTAGATTTTGCCACCGAAGTGGCTAGTTTATTGTCATTTTTAAGAAAGGACACAGACACGAGGCACTAAACTACAGACCATTGTCTCTGACGTGTATAGTGTGTAAAGTCATGGAGAAGATTATCAGGAGGAGAGTGGTGGAGCACCTAGAACGGAACAAGTTTATAAATGACAACCAACAAGGATTCAGGGAAGGAAAATCCTGTGTCACAAACCTACTGGAGTTTTATGACAAGGTAACGAAAGTAAGACATGAAAGAAAGGGGTGGGTAAATTGCATTTAATTGTATTGCAAGAAGGCCTTCAACACAGTTCCTCACAAGAGATTAGTGCAAAAGCTAGAGGATCAGGCACGCATAACAGGAAGGGCACTGCAATGGAACAGAGAATACCTGACAGGGAGGCACCAACAAGTCATGGTATGTGGCGACGTGGAGATCCACATGGGTAAGTCCTAGGACCAGTGCAATTTTTGGTATATGTGAATGACATGACGGAAGGGATAGACTCAGAAGTGTCCCTGTTTGCAGATGATGTGAAGTTAATGAGAACAATTAAATTGGATGAGGATCAGGCAGGACTACAAAGAGACCTGGACAGGCTGCAAGCCTGGTCCAGGAACTGGCTTCTCGAATTTAACCCCGCCAAATGCAAAGTCATGAAGATTGGGGAAGGGCAAAGAAGACAGCTAGAGGGCCAAAGACTGCAAACCTCACTCAAGAAAAAGGATCTAGGAGTGAGTATAATACCGAGCACATCTCATGAGGCTCACATCAACCAGATAACTGCTGCAACATATGGGCGCCTGGCAAACCTAAGAATAGCGCTCCGATACCTTAGTAAGGAATCGTTCAAGACTCTGTACATCATGTGCGTCATGCCCATACTGGAGTATGCAGCACCAGTTTGGAACCCAAACCTTCTTAAGCACGTCAAGAAATTAGAGAAAGTGCAAAGGTTTGCAACAAGACTAGTTCCTGAGCTAAGGGGAATGTCCTACAAAGAAAGCTTAAGGGAAATCGGCCTGACAACACTGGAGGACAGGAGGGTTAGGGGAGACATGATAACGACATACAAAATACTGAGAGGAATAGATAAGGTGGACAGAGACAGGATGTTTCAGAGATGGGACACAGAAACAAGGGGCCACAATTGGAAGTTGAAGACTCAGATGAGTCAGAGGGATGTTAGGAAGTATTTCTTTAGTCATAGAGTTGTCAGGAAGTGGAATAGTTTGGCAAGTGATGTAGTGGAGGCAGGATCATACATAGTTTTAAGACGTGGTTTGATAAAGCTCATGGAGCAGGGAGAGAGAGGACTTAGTAACGATCAGTGAAGAGGCGGGGCCAGGAGCTATGTATCGACCCCTGCAACCACAAATAGGTGAGTACAAATAAGTGAGTACAGGCAGTACACACACACAAAGTGGTAATGCTATATTTACAGTGAATAAAGTCAGGGTATTTTTCCAAAATGGTTTGTAATATACCACTGTGGCTAAAATACTTTGACATATCTTGAACATTTCTGAGTGAGTTGTCTCTGAATTCATTAATTTTATCGCACTCCAGTACATAATGACGCAGGTTGTGACAATAATCCATCTGGCGAAGTTTACATTTCGTTTGGTCTACATCTGGTGGTGGTGATTTAACCTGCCAAAGATACTTGTAACTCAGCCGGAGGCGGCGGTAGTGACATCCAAGAGTCTGCTTATTTTGTTGGATGTACCATATACGAAACTACCACAAAGTTGAACAAAATAGTTTTTACTTCAGTTAACGCCTTAAATCAACATTTTCACTTGCATTTCCAATTAAAATGAAAATGAAATAAAGTTTCTGGGCATACTGTATAATATTTCTGTGAGACATTTATCTTATCAAGGTATTTCCAGTGTTCTAGTACTGTCAAGTAATAATGTAATATAATAGTATAATATAATAAGCAAAACAACCACAGGGGGAGTTGAATGATAGCTCTTGGTCTTTCGTGTTACAATCGGTTTCTAGTTAGAGTCGTTTCCCTGAACGAATCTACTTGCACTTACTACCTCATTTCTGAAACATTGCAAGCTGATGCAGATGTGTTGATTTTAACTCGAAAGACGTAAATGTATCATCCAAGTCTCCTGTGATTGTTTTGTATCTTGTCTAGCTTGTTCACGATTATTGCATAATAAGTTCCACTTGTTAATTTTAAGTGTGAATTAGTGATTTGGTTGTAGGGATGTAAAACTGGTACATGATCGACACCATGCCTAGCCTTTCTAGGGCAGGGTAGGTGCCTGAGCCAGAGCTTGCTTTCACCTGCGGCTCACCAGACTGCTCTTCCCATTAGCTCCCCTTGGGCAGGGAAGATGACAGACCAAAGATGGGCCTAGCTTCTCCCTACGAGCCCCGTGAGGGCGGGGAATGTGGCTAGGCCTGGGGACCGTTGGTCCCACAAATGAGGAGGTCCCAAGTACCTCCTCCCATGGCAGACGTTAGTCTGAGATACTCTCGAGAAAGGGAACCAAGGCCGGGCCACCACTTGGACAAGGCCCGGGCCGGGAGAGTCCCGGCGAATCAACAAGAAGAAGAAGAACTGGTACATAATGACTGTTTAAGTTTTGTGAACAGTAATACATACGACTGTCTTAGACACACTGAAATGTCGACCTTAATTAGGAGCATGGGTTGATGTAATTTTAAAATCTCTCTCTCTCTCTCTCTCTCTCTCTCTCTCTCTCTCTCTCTCTCCCTTGTATTTACACAGTTATTCAACAGATATCGTTGTTTTTCACTTAGTTTGATCAATGTGTTAAAAATCTGGACTGGCTTGCTACAACACAAGACTGTATTCAACTGTATATTAATTACAATTAAAAACAATTAATAAAAATATAACGTCCATGAAGGCCACATTTAATGCTTAGTATTTACTACTTTCTACAAAACAGTTGATGAAAAAGATGAAATATCAGTTAAAGAAGTCGTTGAGATCATTGCTGAAGCCTTTGACTTCAAGGGCGAGGTGATCTACGACTCGACGATGAGTGACGGACAGTTCAAGAAGACTTCCCGCATTGCCAAGCTGAGCAAGTATTTACCAGACTTTGAGTTCACTCCAATAAGACAAGGTATTAAGGAGACAGTAGACTGGTTCATCAAGAACTATGAGACGGCAAGGAAATAAAAGGTTTCCCAAAGGTAAAGTTATACCTTTGTAGCTAATTGTTTGACACCACTGTGTATCTTATGAGCACACACACTCATATATATATAATATATATATATATATATATATTATATATTGTTTATTGTGTGTGTGTGTGTGTGTGTGTGTGTGTGTGTGTGTGTGTGTGTGTGTGTGTGTGTGTATACCGGTAGCGGTAGTCAGGGGAGGACGTGAGGTTATGTTATGTCAGGTGGCAGCTGAGACTTGTTGAGACGCTCTGTCGTCTCAAGTTGTTGAGATGATCTGTCGTCTCAAGTTGTTGAGATGATCTGTCGTTCCAAGTGGTTGAGATGATCTGTCGTCTCAAGTTGTTGAGATGATCTGTCGTCTCAAGTTGTTGAGATGATCTGTCGTCTCAAGTTGTTGAGATGATCTGTCGTCTCAAGTTGTTGAGATGATCTGTCGTCTCAAGTTGTTGAGATGATCTGTCGTCTCAAGATCATCTCAACAACTCTGGCACACATAATAATGTAACGTGTTTTCTCTCGGTTGCCACGTAACCCTGACGCTCGTCACCTGACCATCACCAGTGACCTTCATTCTCCACTATATACACTGAGTTTGCACATTCTTGTGGATCATTTAGTGACCGAGGTCTCAGGACTGACAAGCTTCCACTAAACAAGTCCGCAATGTTTGCTCTTGTGTCTCTCATCCATCACTGTATTCGACTCACTAAATCATAATAACATGATTCCAAAACAAGCCACGGAACGGGTGAGGTTTGAACCCACGCATTTGTTTTTGAAGATTATTATTAAAATATGTTTATCTTGGTAATAAGAGTAATTAATAATGTTTAACATTCTTTAATTTATCATTCTAAATCTGTAATAGTGCTTGTTCTATTAAATAAAAAAAAATGCTTTTGCAATCAATATTATTTTTTTTTTCAAAAAATACATTTTGGTACCATTACAGTTTTGTGTGTGATTTCATTTTAAATACACTAATTCATTCAAATGTCAGTGTGGTAACTTTAAATAATAAAGCAATTTATTTAGTAGAATGTTTTATTTTTCATTTTTTATGCATTCTATATTCATAGAATGCATACTTCTCCAAGCCAAGATAACTCGTTTATTACGACTTATCTTAAGTTTATAGACTATATGACTTTGAGGGGAATGTGAACAGATGTACCATGGATTACTCTTGGGGTGTAGGGACAGCTGGGCCACAGATGGTGGCGACTGACAAAGACAAGTCATGGAAGTCTTCGATCTAAAATTTATCTATTGTCAGCCTCGTAGCTCATTGGTAAAGAACTGCACTTGCTACGTATCAGGACCACAGTTTGAAGTCCCTCTTCATTCTGCTAATTGGTCAATTAGCAAAAACTCATATAAAATTAAGTCCTTTCTAAAATTTTCTCTTATACGTTTAAAGATATATATTTTTTTTCATTTATGTTAATATAAAAATTAATAATGTTGTAACAAAAGAACCTTAGAAAACTTACCTAACCTTATTATAACAAGCGCAATTTAATTTAGCCTAATCCAACTAAATATATTTTAGATAAGTTTACAGTAATTTAATAAAAAACAGACACAATGCAATATATTGTTTTCGTTAGGTTCAGAATGATTTTTGCGAAATTATTGCATACACAAATTTTCACTTGCCTTATTCGGCAAGAAGAGCGTTGTTTTTTTAAGCCAAAATCGCAATTTTTACCTATTCTGTACGACATTTATGTGTGTGTATGTACTCACGTGTACTCACCTATATGTGGTTGCAGGGGTCGAGTCATAGCTCCTGGCCCTGCCTCTTCACTGGTCGATACTAATTCACTCTCTCCCTGCTCCATAAGCTTTATCATACCGCTTCTTAAAGCTATGTATGGAACTTGCTTCCACTACTTCACTCTCCAGATTATTCCACTTCCTGACAACTCTACGGCTAAAGAAATACTTCCTAACATCCCCATGACTCATCTGGATTTTCAGCTTCCAATTGTGGCCCCTTGTTGCTGTATCCCATCTCTGAAACATTCGAGCCCTGTTCACCTTGTCAATTCCTTTCAGTATTTTATACGTTGTTATCATGTCTCCCCTGTCCCTCCTATCCTCTAGTGTCATCAGGTTGAGTTCCCTTAACCTCTCCTCATAAGACATACCTCTCAGTTCCGGGATTAAACTTGTTGCAAATTTTTGCAATTTCTCCAATTTCGTGACGTGTTTGACTAGGTGAGGGTTCCATACTGGTGCTGCATACTCTAGTATAGGACTGACGTACACGGTGTACAATGTCATGAATGACTCCTTACTCAGATGTCTAAACGCTAATCTCAGGTTTGCCAATCACCCATATGCTGCAGCAGTTATTTGATTGATGTGTGCCCCAGGAGACATGTTCGTTATAATGCTTACCCCAAGATCCTTTTCTTTAAGTGACGTTTGCAGCCTTTGATTCCCTAACCTGTATGCCGTCTGCGGTCTTCTGTGTCCTTCCCCAATCTTCATGACCTTACACTTACTAGGGTTAAACTCCAGGAGCCATTTGTTGGACCAGACTTGTAGTCTGTCCAGATCCCCTTGTAATCTTAACTGATCCTCGTCCGCTTGTATTCTCCTCATCAGTTTCACATCATCAGCGAACAGTGACACTTCTGAATCCATTCCTTCCATCATGTCATTCACATATATAAGAAACAGCACCGGACCTAGGACTGACCCTTGTGGAACCCCACTCTGACACTTCATCACGTACCAACACTCGTTGTTTCCTTCCTGTCAGGTATTCCCTGATCCATTGCAGTACTTTCCCTATTATTCCTGCCTGCTCCACTAATTTTTGCATCAGTTTCTTGTGTGGTACTGTGTCCAAAAAGATGCAGTCTACCCATCCCTCTCTCTCCTGTCTTACTTCTGTTACCTTATCGTAGAACTCAAGTAGATTTGTGACACAGGATTTCCCCTCTCTGAAGCCGTGCTGATTGTCATGTATGAGCCCAATCTTTTCAATGTGTTCCACCACTCTTCTCCTGATGATCTTTTCCATGACTTTGCATACTATACAAGTCAGTGACACTGGTCGGTAGTTTAACGCTGCCTGTCTGTCTCCTTTCTTAAAAATTGGAACTACATTTGCTGTCTACCACACCTCAGGCAATTGCCCAGTTTCGATAGCGGCACACACAGTTCTTCTGCTCCCTCTCTCAGTATCCAAGGAGATATATTATCAGGGCCCACCGCCTTTGAGGTATCTAGTTCACCTAGCAGTTTCTTTACCTCTACCTTGGTTATGTGAAATTAGCAATGAATGATCTATAAAAACCTGCTAAGCCCACAAAGGATCTTATGGCATCAGCAGTTTTGGGAGATGGAAAATTTAATACTGCAGTTACTTTACTTTGATCAGTCGTAACCCCTCTAGGAGTGACTACATGACCAAGAAACTTGATTTCTGATCTGAAAAATTGACATTTGGACAGTTTGATCTTTAAATTTGCTTCTTCAAGCTTACTGAGTACTACGTCAAGTCTTTTTAAGTGCGTATCTACGTCTTTAGACATGACAATCACATCATCTAAGTACACCATAAGTATGTTACCTATGAGACCTCTAAAGATATTGGCCATGAGCCTTGAGAATGTGATAAGCGATAATCTTAATCCGAAGGCCATATGGAGGAAGTGAAAATGACCTGTTGGAGTGGAGAATGCGGTTAGCTCTTGGCTGTCCTCGTGAAGAGGGACTTGCCAAAACCCTTGTAACATAACATCTTTGGTTCAGATTTGGCTTTTGATGCTATGTCGTTCTCGTATTGCCTCTGAACCTCTCTCCTTATCCCAGCATATTCGTTTCTGGTTCTTCTGCTCAACTCCTTGTTTTCTTGAGTTCTTTGGCTTCTATACCTTTTCCATGCTCTAGCACACTTGGCTTTGGCCTCTTTGCACCTCCAGTTAAACCATGGGTTCACTCTTGTCTTACCATTTTTTTCTGTTACCCTTTGGTATGAACCTCTCCTCTGCCTCCCTGCACTTAGTGGTCACTAGTTCCATCATTTCATTTACTGTCTTTCCCTCTAGTTCTCTTTCCCACTGCACTTCATGCAGGAAACTTCTCATTCCTATGTAGTCCCCTTTTCGGAAGTTCGGCTTCTCTCGTTCTCGCGCTGCTGCATTCTCCAGTTGTAACTCTACAAGGTATTCAAAACTCAGGACACTCAGGACATCATGATCACTAGCGCCAAGGGGTCTTTCATGTGGAATATCCCCTATGTCTGAACTATTCAAGGTGAATATGAGATCCAGCCTTGCTGCAACATCCTCTCCTCTCTCTCTGGTTGTATCCCTAACATGTTGGTGCATGAAGTTATCCAATACAGTCTCCAACATCTTAGCCCTCCATGTTTCTGGTCCCCCATGTGGCTCTAGGTTTTCCCAGTCAATCACTTTATGATTGAAATTCCCCATTATGAGTAATTTTGTCCTACCCATACGAGCCCTCCTGGCCACTTCAGCTAGTGTATCCACCATTGTCCTATTGTGCACATCATGCTCTTGTCTTGTCCTCCTGCTGTTCAGTGGTGGGTTATACATCACTGCTATCATCACCTTTGGATCCCCAGTCTGAAGTGTTCCAACAATGAAGTCTTCTTAAAGTAAATACAGCATAAGGCAAATAGAAGTTGCTTATATACTGTAGACAGGTGAGATGAAGCAGGAAGAGGCGCGGTCATAGTGGTATCATCCACTAGTCGAAGTAGGTCCTTGTCCAAAGGTTTGGACAAATGTTGAAGAATCCGTTTGTATCAAGATCCCAAGAAGTTGCTGTGTCAGACAGGATGTAGATGAATGGTTCACAGAACCGACAAGTTGTTAAATTAGACACATATGCAACACTTGGGTATCTTTATTGAGGAAACGTTTCGCCACACTGTGGCTTCATCAGTCCAATACAAAGAAGAAAGTA